>JAXIVJ010005181.1:0-76238 GCA_036785665.1 Chirona hameri | reverse complement strand
AATCCTGTTTGATTCACAGATAAAATTTTGAGAATTGATTCTTTCCGATTCAAAGAATCAAAACAAATGTTTTAATCGATTCACGTTTGATTCAACATTTAAATATATGTGGTGATTTTATGTCAAATCAATAACAAATGGAAACATACATATATACGAGTATGAACATTAAAGCATTGTTACAGCAATACTATTTCAGTATAAATGAATGTAGCCACCGGGACTGCATGTATTTGCACAATTTACCAGTGTACTTGAATCGATAAGAATCGTTAAATCTTTTAATTTAATCAGCCTTGGTTTGATGCAGGTTTTGATTCAATCATGATTCATGAATCAAAAGATCTGGTGGTGAATCAAGAGTTTCTTATTCAAGGAAATTTGATTGAACGATTCCAATCGATTCAATCAGTGTTGAATCAATAACCAGTTTATAATAACAGACCTTGACCAAACTTTCCTCGAGTGATACCATGCGATGGCATTTTGATTTCAATTTGCATTTGCAATTTGCATATACAATTTAGTTAGGGTAGGTACTTCTATCGTTATGTTTGAAATTTCTATCGCTGTTTGTTTGTTTATGGGTCAATAACCATATCCTCTTGGGACCAAGGCTGTAATTATCTTGTGTCTAGTCTTTTGTCATCAGTCAGTGAAGTTGTTGTGACACGGGCAACATCCACTGTTGTGCCATGCAAGTGAGACTTCATGCTATTGGTGTTCTATATATCTATATATATAATCACGGTGCACCGATAGGTACCTTAGTCAAAGATTACCGATTGTCAAAATATCAAACTTGTCAGTCGGCTGACTATTAACCATAATGCCAAACACATCATACCACCAGACTTCATGCCATATCTATGTTTTGTTTGTGTATGGGTTAATAAGTAAGACATAAAGACAATAAAAGAAAAGTGCAACAAAGAGCCTCTTGGGCCCATCCGAGGTTGCACCCACCCCACCCACACCCACACCCACCCCCACCCCCCACCCCGCCTCCCCCCTCCACCAGTCTCGCCCCTTCAAATCACCTTACTCTACCTGCATAAAAGAAGGCTAATCCCACGAGTATTTATGAACTAATCCCTTCTCTGTAAAGTATTTATCTAATCTAATTTTGAAGGAAGCAAGTGTCACTGCATCAGCGACATCCCCTGGTAGCATATTCCGATGTCCTTACAACCCGTCTACTGAAAAATGACTGTCGTAGCCTAGTCCTACTTTGTTTCATAATGAGTTTATGCTGATGACCTCTACCTCGATTTTCCCTATGAACTCAAACATTCCCTTTAAATATCCAGAATGCTGACTATTTACAAATTTGAAGACTTCAATTAGATCTCCTCTTAGCCTTCTATATCTAAGTGAAAACATACCCAATTTCTTTAATCTATCTTCATAAGGTAAACTACCAAGACAATTAACCATTTTTGTTGCCCTTTTTTGAACTCTTTCTAACAACCAGCAATCTTTCTCATATGTTGGAGACCAGGCTTGTACACAATACTCCAAATGTGGTCTAACGTATGCACAATACAGTTTTGTTATTACCTTTTCACTCTTGTAGGAAACATTTCTGTTAATGGCCCCTAGCATTCTAAGTGCCTTTTTCCTAGCTTCTACAACCTGGTCTGACGCTGATAGTCTATTGTTTACCACGACACCTAAATCTCTTTCCTTTTCAATCTGCTCCATTTTCTGCCCACCCATTTCATACCTATGTTTACTGCTAACCCGTCCAGCGTGCATAATCTTACATTTACTCAAATTGAATTTTCATCTGCCATGCTTCAGACCACTCAACTAGCTTGTCCAGATCTGATTGAAAAACATCCTGATCATGTTTTCCTCTAATAATCCTGACAACTTTTAGATCGTCTGCAAATTTCAAGACTTTGCTGTCTGTACTGTTCTCAATTGCATTCACAAATATTATAAAAAGCAATGGGCCCAGGACTGAGCCCTGTGGAACCCCACTGAGAACCTCCTTCCATTGTGATTGGCACCCATTCAATATAACCCTTTGCTGGCGTCCTGAAAGCCACGTTTCTATCCAATCCAGAATCTTGCCCCTGATCCCATGAATTTTAAGTTGCAACCCCAGTCTTGTATGGGGGACTTTGTCAAATGCTTTACTGAAATCAAGAAAAGCTACATCTAGCTGTTTACCCTGATCAAAGCTATCTGTTGCAACATCCAAAAACTCCAGAAGATTAGTTAAACAAGAACGGCCCTTCCTAAAGCCATGCTGTGTATCCTTGATGAGTTCATTTTGCTCCAAGAATTCAACAATCTTATCTTTGATGATTGATTCAAGCACCTTGCAGACTAATGAGGTCAGACTAACTGGTCTATAGTTTTCCTCTTTACTTCTATCTCCCTTTTTATGAATAGGAACAACATTTGCTCTTTTCCAATCAAGTGGAATTTTACTATCTGCAAGTGATTTAGAAAATATTATGGCTAATGGAACCGACAACTCCCTTTCAGATTCTCTTAAAAGTCTAGCATGGATTTCATCAGGTCCTTCTGCCTTGTTAGGCCTTACTTTCTTTAGATATTCTAGAACAAGTTCACTACTTATGCCACCTAGCTCTCCTATAGTCTCCTCTGTCTCTAGCTCAGGCTGAAGTGCTGCAATACTACTCTGGTCCTCGATAGTAAAGACAGATTGAAACTGATCATTAAGCACTTCAACCATTTCACTGTCCTTGCTAACTAACACATCATCTACCTTAAATGGACCTATATTTTTGGAAACTGTACTTAACTTATAAAACTGAAGAACTTCTTACTATCTGCATTACAATGTCTAGCTAAATCAAGTTCCTTTGCCCTTTTAGCTGCTCTGACCTTTTTCTTAACTGAATTTCTTGCATTCTGGTAGGCCTTCTGATTTATATCTAGTGAAGATCCCTTCAAAATGCCAAATGCACTTCTTTTAGCTTGTATAGCACTCCTTACTTCTGGGGTAAGCCAAACTGGATTGCCCTTGGTTCTGTTACGTTTGTGCCTGAGGGGTATATGCCGATTTTGAATTTGGCTTAATCTAGCTTTGAAAACATTCCAGGCCTCACATGCATCTAAACCTGCCAACTCAACGTTCCATTTTATCTGTGCGAGGTCATTTCTAATACCATCAAAATCAGCCCGGCTGAAGTTTGGAACCATAATAAGGTTATCTTTGGGCCTCATTTCTGATGAGATATTGAATTTAACCATATTGTGATCACTGGTTCCTAGACCTGCACAAATACTTATGTCACTAACTAGATCACTGTTGTCTGAGAATACAAGGTCTAGAATGGAGCAATGTCTGGTTGGCTCTGTTACAAACTGATGCATGAAAAGCTCCTCTTCAAAGATTTGCCTATACAACCTACACTCATTTGTTTCCTCTGCTATACTTTCGTATCCTCTTAAGTTAAAATCTCCCATAATAAGACACTGAGCCCGAAAGTTCCTACGTATTTCCTCACAAATATCTTGGTCTGTTTCAGCTTGGGAGTTCCTTGGAAGATTCCCTGGTCTGTAAAATGCACCTATCCTCAACCTTCCTCTGTTTCCTGTACCAATTTTAATGTCAAGCCAGATTGATTCTACTTCTTTTACTTTACTAGAATCATCAACTCTAGTAGTGCAGTACAAGCTATTTACATATACAAACACTCCGCCTCCCTGCCGTGATTCTCTGCAGTATGAGAACATGTTGTACCCTTGTAACTCGAAATCCTGTAGCCTATCCCTATTATACCCCTCACTAACCCATGTCTCAGTTACACAAATGATATCAGGCTTTTCAAGGGCAACATAACACTCAAACTCATCAAATTTAGACCTAATACTTTGGGCATTCAGCAACACACATGTGATCTTATACTTTGAGCTGACTCTACTAATTCTGAGGGAATTATGATCTACTGTCCTATTCTGACATGAACTTCTACCAATGCTTACTTCCTGATGCCCTAGTACTAGCGTCCCTGAACCCCCCCCCCCCCCCCCTCCTACCTAGTTTCCCTGAATGACACTTCTGTAGGCATCTCCCAAAGCCCTTGCCCCCTCATCCGATAAGTGAAGCTCATCCTTCATATAGTACCTATGCCACTCATAGAACTGATCCCATAAGTCTACATAACTAAGCCCCATAGCTGAACATAAGTTCTGAACTGAGCTGTTCACAGACAGAGCTCTCGAGTACCACTCCTCACTGGCTCCACAGCGAGGGAGGATGCCAGTCACAATGACTGGTTTCCTGGACTCCTTCAACCTCTGCAGCAGGCTCCGGTACTCCGCTACTATTCTCACACTCTGCCTAGGTCCTATGTTGTTCACCCCCACCTGTATTATAACTGTCTCCGGGCTACTCCTACCAAGTTCTGCCTCAATGACAGGGCCCATATCAACTACTCTTGCCCCCGGTTTGACTATACATCTGTCCCTCTTCCCACAGAATGTTCGCCTTAAGGGCCTTACCCTTGAGTCCCCAACCACTAAATGCTGAATCTCTTCCCTGTCACTTTCAGCTGCTGACTCTAACGCACTGAACCTATTTGCTATTGTAACCTGCTGATGTTCCCTGGGGCTGTACTGCCTGACTCTACCCTGAATTTTTGTCCATCCCTCCTGATCCCCTTCCCTCTTCCTCCTCCAGATTCTGCTACCACCCTCCATTACCCAGCAACCCTCCTCATCCTTACTGTCTGTGGCCCTAGCATTACTTTCCACAATGTTGAGTCTCCAGAAACGTGACCCTCCAACACACTTCCAAACCCCAGCCGCACTATCCACCTTTGCCTTATCCTCCTCCCTTATGCCCCTATCAGAACTACCACTGGTCCCTGATCCTGTAGGCTCCTTTTCTGACCCCCTAACCACGATCTGCGCATACGTTCCTTGGTCAGGAGCTACACCCTCCTACGGCTCATCTATACACCTACACTTACTTAACTGCGCCTCAAGCTCCGCTTCTCTAGCCTGGAGGGCCTCTAGCTCTGCTACCTTCGCCTGCATCCTAGTCATGCTCATTTGAATGCACTAGTAACTTAGGTATATAACTTAGGTACTATGCACTTTTCAATACTTTACTAACTTAACTTAACTTTTTTTGTTGTTTTTTTGTTTGTTTTTTCTTCTTCTAAACCTTAACTAGATCTAGCTAAAGCTAGTGACACAAATCAGCTATGAGTGCACCTAATACTAGACTAAATATCTAATCCTTAAATAAACTGAATACTAAATACACCTTAATTATCCCTAATTTTCTAAAATATCTACTTATCCAACCCTGCACTAATAACACAAAAATAAGACTAAGACAATTTTGGCGCACACAAGCTAGAATGAAAAGTCCTTTAAAAAGCAAGTAAGAGGTAACAGCTAACTATGAATGCTTAAAAATAATACCTAAACGATCCACAAAACTAAATATCTAATCCTTATATCTAAATATAATGTGGTTCCACAAAAAATACACAAAACAACAGAGCTATCCAACAGCTACTTAGCTTGTCTAAAGCGGGGTTCAGAAGTAATAACCATATCGGGCATATCCTCTTGAGACTAAGGCTCTAATTGTCTTGTGTCTAGTCTTTTGTCATCAGTCAGTCAAGTCATTGTGACACGTGCAACATCCACTGTCCTTGAGCCATGCTAGTGAGACTTCATGCTATTGGTGTTGTAGTATCGTCTACATCTAACCAATAGCATGCAAAATCCAATGGAAGGTCGTTTACAGCTTTAAGGTTGTTAGTGTTTACCCTATAAATAAAGTGATTGATTGCAAATGCGGATTCAGCATAAGTGTTTGGGGGGGTCAAATCCCCAAAAGTCGATCACACAATTATGAATATTCATCGGATTTTGCGTGCTTATGCATTGGCGGCGGCGGCGGCTGTGGCTGAGGCTGTGGCTGTGGCGGCGGCTGTGGCTGTGGCGGCTGTGTCTTTGGTGGTGGCTGTGGCTGTGGCGGCGGCGGTGGCGGCTGTGGCTGTGGTGGCGGCTGTGGTGGCTGTGGCGGCTGTGGCGGATGTGGCTGTGGCTGTGGCGGCGGCGGCGGCTGTGGCGGCGACGGCGGCTGTGGCTGGCGGCGGCTGTGGCTGTGGCGGCAGTGGCGGTGGCTGTGGTGGCGGTGGCTGTGGCTGTGGCCATGTGGCGGTGGTGGCGGCGGCTGTGGTGGCGGCTGTGGCGGCGGCTGTGGCGCGACGGCGGCGACGGCGGCTGTGGCGGCTGTGGCGGCGGCGGCGGCTGTGGCTGTGGCGGCGGCTGCGGCAGCGGCTGTGGCGGCGGCTGTGGCGGCAGCGGCGTGTGTGTATACGTGCTTATCATAACTGTAGTCTGTATGCAGTGATTTTACCCTTTGTTACCTGCAATATACCGTATATGACCAAGAACTGTACAAACCCCATTCGTGCGGATAGTTCGTACTTTAATACAATACAATACAAATAAAATGCCTTCTCGTTCGATTTAGTTCTGAGGTAGTAAGGTGGATGATACTGCGGTAGTAAGGGGTAATAGGAGGGTAGTAGGAGGGTGGTAGGGGGGTGGTAGGGGGTGGTAGGGGGTGGTAGGAGGGTGGTAGCGAGGTAGTAGCAGGGTGGTAGCGTGGTAGTAAGAGGGTGGTAGCGGGGTAGTAGGAGGTGGTATGAGGGTGGTAGGGGGTAGTAGGAGGGTAGTATGAGGGTGGTAGGGGATAGTACTGCGGTAGTAGGAGGGTGGTAATGGTTGCAGGGGGTGGTAAGTGGGTCGTAGAAGCGTGATCGGTGGGTGGGAAATGCTACTACGGGGTATCAACAGGGTAGTAGCTAGGTGGTAAGTGGGTCGGGCAAATTGACAACTACCCCTCTACCACCTTTGGGTTAGTAAAGGGTGTAGTAGGTGGGTGGTAAGTAATACTACCAGGAGGTAGTAAAACGGTGGTATATCGGTGGTAAGTGGGTCGGACTTATTGACAACGACCCCTTTACCACACTAAGGTAGTAAAATATTTTATCAGTGTAGACGGACCCGCGTCGGTGACTGCGGGCACCGCGGCTGGCGCGTGGGATCGTTTCACACCTATGTTCCGTTGACCGTCGCTCCAACAGGCGAATCGAATCGCGCACCGCTCCGCTCCGAAGTCCGTTGATACCCGCTTCGAGGACTGTTAATGTATGCTAATGTGCTGACTGACGCTTCTGATGCATAGGACGACCGGGGTAGGCACCCAAACAGGCCTCGGGAATAGGATGCACTCACCGCTCTCTGTGCTGTTTTCACTTTGGTGGACAGGCGTGAAAAATTGCCACTCACCCCGAAACCATAACATAGCAGCTGCAGCTGTCCGTTCGTCATGCAGTTAAGTACAGCTGAATTGAATAGGGAAATCGAGTCATTTTCAGGACCAATAAGTGCTCTCGAGAGGTCTTTATCGTTTTTCTGGACCTCATGCCTGAAACATATGAGAGAGACAGCCTCGGAATGTAGGAACTAGGAAGAGAATGGGACTGCAGGCGTCCGACAGTTTACTTGACGCAAGCTAACTTTCGCTCCCGCCCCTTGCTCCTGTATTTCTGTAAATCACCTTCTGTACCGGTCTGCCTCCCATCCAGGACCGTCAGGTCCGGGGGTTGATTGTGGATTGCAAACTGCACGTTGCCACACAGAAGCTCTGGCTGCGCTCTGATGCCATCGGTGGACTGCCATTTATAATAATCTTGACCGTATTACCAAAGACGTGCTGCCAATGAGTGCACTCTGTGCAACACTAGCCAAGTGTCCGTTATAGAGTCAGTTTTGTCATTATAACAGACAGTGCTATTTTCCGCGAGCAGAGCGACAGCAGCGGACCTCACAGATCGCCACTCGCTCTGACCATCCGGTGGCGGCCACTTCAATGCCGCCTTCAGCGCAGGAGAGTGACCTTTCTCACGAGCGTGCCGCTGCAACCACATCTGCCGGGGGCTCTTAGCCGCGCCGTACTGTCTGCGGTCAGTCGTGAGCAGAAGATCCGGACCAATCCGGACCAAAATGGTCCAGATGGCGCCAGGGAGGCTGCCTCCTCCCCGTCCTCCCCCACCGCCACCGCCGCCGCCGCCGCCACCGCCGCCACCGCCGCCCCACAGCCACCGCCGCCGCCGCCGCCGCCGCCGCCGCCACTGCCGCCGCCGCCACTGCCACTGTCGCCACCGCCGCCACTGCCGCCACCGCCGCCGCCACCGCCACCGCCACCGCCGCCGCCGCCGCTGCCGCGCGGTAGAGTCCCGTCCCGTCCCGGCCTCCTCGCGTCAGAAACGTCACAGCGCGGCGCTGAGGAGAGCAGTGACCGGATTTCCGTGGGTCGGCTGGAGCCGGTCCCAGCCGTGACGTCACAGCTCGTGTCGGGCCGGCGGAGATGCGAGCGGCGATACACGACTGACAGGAGAAACTGGCACGGCAGGATGCCGAACCGGCCTGACCTGCCGACACCGAGGGCTTGTTTTGACGTGTGACCTTGATAGGATGGGTAGGTCACTCGCTGATGAGACGGGATTGCAGATCGTTCTAGAATAATCCTTTATATCTGGATGGCATCGGCCAGTGGCTCATTTTATTATCTGGACTAAAGTTGTCACTTGGTATCGCGTACATATTCTGTGCTGCAATTTTGGTTATCACAATGCCCGGAAATTAGAGCAGTGACGCAAATTCTAGCAACGTCATTATTCATGCTCACAACGGAGGCAGTCTGTGTCCCGATATTCACTATCTGTTCAGGTCAGTGGGCCTGTAAAATCGAGCCAAATCATTAGGGTCAGAAAACATTTGGATTATAAATCTCCCCTTTCGATAGGCGCCTACGAAGCATGGTAGTAGAACAGGACTGAAGCGCTAAAGCCCGAGCGTACTCGGGAACCCACGGACGACATGAAAGCTTCCGACTAAAAACCGTTGGTGACTAAGCGCAATTTACCTCGTAATCGGCATCTCAGGCACGCGTTATCTCCGATCAGGAACCTCTCGGGACCACTTCAGAGGCAGCTCCTCCCTTGGGACAGCCGCAGCCGCCGCCGCCTCTGCCGGCACGCTCGGCTGCACGAGCAATTAGTGGGCCAGGTGGTCCAGAACCAACACTGCCGGCGGCCGGCGGACGGGGCATGGCGGCGGCGGCCTCTACCGGCAGTTTGGAATTACAGCCGAACGGCAGCTGTCCGGCAGCTATCGGCGGGGAGGGCGAGCTTCGCGGGGCTTCAAGGCGCGTTCTTGTCCCCGTCACGGTGCGTTCTTGTCCCCTCACGGTGCGTTCTTGTCCCCTCACGGCGCGTTCTTGTCCCCTCACGGCGCGTTCTTGTCCCCTCACGGCGCGTTCTTGTCCCCTCACGGTGCGTTCTTGTCCCCTCACGGTGCGTTCTTGTCCCCTCACGGTGCGTTCTTGTCCCTCACGGTGCGTTCTTGTCCCCTCACGGCGCGTTCTTGTCCCCTCACGGTGCGTTCTTGTCCCCTCACGGTGCGTGAGTTAATGTGGTGGTGCGACGGAGACACTTTTGGCGCAGAGCAAACGCGCCCAGAGGTCGAGTCAAGAGTGGAGGGAGGGGTGCTCGGGGCCCGCAGGTGGTGGCGGGGTCGAATTGCGCCGTAAACACGTCCGGGAGCGATTGGTGTCGAAGGGTGGCAAGGTGCAGAGAAGGAAAAATCAGCGACAACTTGTTTCACCTTCGCACTGACTTGTGGAATTCGTTCTGCGAAGAAATCACTCACACTTCACATAATGTATTTATCTATCAAAAGCCAGAGGACCTGTAGGCTGGAATCCGCGGGAAACTTAGCTTCCCGCGGATACTAAGCTAAGCTTATATACTAAGCTAAGCTTAAATACTAAGCTTATGTATATCTGTTTCTTGAAACATGAATTCAAAATCTTCCGCCATTATGCCCCGAGTTTTCATCGATTTTTCCTCTCATCCGGGCGAGTGGTCAGTTGCTCACTGTTCGGTGGGCAGTCGCAGACAAACCGGCGTCGCTGGAACTGGAGCTGGAGCTGGAGCTGGAGGGAGATTCGTCTGCCCTCCCCAAGAGAGGCCGCCGGTGTACCTCTGCATTGCATTAGATTACGCTGCGTTTGGATGGATGATCGGGGGCGGCGAAGGACGCTGGGCGAAACAACAACGCGGACCGAACAGCGGGGTAATTTATACGCCGAGTGCGGGAGTAAAAGCGGAAGATAGCAGCGGCATCTAATAGAGTGGAGTACATTTACGGCGGGTGGTAAATGCTAAGCAGACGTAATATATGCCGGCAATGACAGGACTGGTGGGAGATAATCGAAAAGCCATCTTCTGCACACAAAGGTCATCTATTCATGCGGCTATCGAGCCGAGTGTTTGGGGGCGCTCTCTCCTTTACGAGTGTTGTGATGATCCCGCTCGGTCCGTCCTGCGATTTCAGAGATGGAATGTGTATTTGTACAGTGAGGACCTAATGGAAACTATGTTGGAAAATAGCTTGTGCCAAACAACTTATACCAGGAGAAAGCAATACATGCGTGAACGTTTTTGATGCACTGTACCAGTCACTGTGCCATATAATTGTGACGTGATGTAAGATTACAAGAGAGTGGAATCCTCCAGCGCAATACAAAGTCAGCTGCCACGTATAGGTACGACAAGGAGCGCACCAGACTCTTTTCTTTCTGCTTTCAACTCTTTTACATCTCCCAATGACGCATTTATTTTTATAACGCAATGCTTATCTAATATGTTGAGGCTCTGCCAAGAGGTCTCATACCGACAATTTGTCATTAGAGCTATTAACCCTATTTGTAACAGGGGGAGGGGGGGGGATTCCACCCCCAGGTTATTCGCAGATATTTCGAGAACGGTTGGGAGCAGTCCCATAAAATTTTGGGACTTTTCCCAAAATATATTTCCACATATGGAGTCAAAATTTTAAGTTCTTAATCTAAACAGAGGCGGTTCCAGGACACGGGTGTTGGAGGGTTCTTCGGCAACATTTGGCGATAATACGGAAATGCGGTCTTCACGGCTTCTTCTTAACTGCCTCATGTATGAAAGAGTTACATCGGTTTACGGTGATTGAAAAAAACGCAAATTAGTTGATGTTAATGAACTATCATAAAAATTGCATGGCAGAGGCGGTTTCAGGGACTTGAAAAGGGGAGGTTTCCAGGAAGCATGCAACGCTTAGCGGGCAGCCAATAGAGCAATGTAAGGGATATGTATAGCTATGAAGATGTAAAAGATAGCTTCTCCTTCCATTATTTGCATAATGTATTACATATAGAGTTGCAGGGGCGTGTTCAGGCACATTAAAAGGGAGTGACTGGCATGGTGATGACGATATGCTAGCGATTACAGCGCAATAGACGGTTAGTTTATAATGATATATGCACATATGAGGCCAGGAGAGGGATTTAAGTCATTTTTTTCAGAGGCACGCTCAGGAATGGAAGAAAAGGGGTCATAGTATTGCAAGGAAACTAAGATGCATGGGCCTACAATGACATAACATACTGCAGTTTTCGGATGAAACACGCACCACAGGGTACTCTACGAACGATTATAAGATAATAGGCGAGTCCAGGTAGGGTAAAAGGGGGTAACCAATGTGAATGGAAGTTGTTAGTGAAATAGTTACTGTTGACTAGTTAATATCATCATAGCGGAGAATATGCCTATCAAAAGGTCTTGCGCCTCCCCAGTTTGGATCCTGGATACGCCGATGATAAAGTACAACATGCAAAAAGGAACTATCTACGATCAGTAACTTATTTATATTGCTGGGTAGCAACTTTCCTGCGGTTAATATTTTCTCTATTTTGCCTTCCTTTTTCACTAACCTGGTACCGCCTATGGACAAAGATATGTTTTATAACTGTTTTGTCTAATGTCACAATAACGCATCATTTCATTTATCAACCAAAAAACATAAAACACGATTTTATTACGCATTTACTTCACCCTCCATATTGAGTGACCTGCCAACGCCTACGATTTTTGAATTTTCAAACGTCACCGCCATATATCAATCTCCAATTAAATTTCTATCGATTCCCATTAGTTGCGTTACAATTAGTTGATAAACATGACAGCTGTGTTGGATCACACATACCTCTAAGATTTGTGGTTTTTGCCCCCCTGTTGCCCGCCTATACAAATTTATGATTTTTCTTATTTCTTAGATATGTTGATCGTGTTGAGGGGAATCAAACGCCGTTTGATTTGTGAAAATGGACGGGTGAATCTCGATATTTCCTGGGGGCGGGGGGGGGGGGGGGGAGGAATCCGCCCCCCTGTTACAAATAGGGGTAGCCAGGAGCCTGTTACAAATAGGGTTTAAGGAATCCAGGATATAAAACCGGACCCATGCCATTACGTTAGTATCACTGTGCTAAACAATGCAATGCTATCCTAAATCTACATGGAAAACTACCCATTCAAGGCCCTTGCATGCAGAATGACTGCAGATTGATGTTTAGAGGTAACTATGTTACGTTCCGAGTGTACTACATTACGGAATGCATGATATAAGCAATCGATGCAAGACATTACATTCTTTTGCGCTCAATAGGAACTGAATTTATTGTAAGCACCACACCACACATCATTACTTGATCAAGACTAAAAGCGCACATGCCTCTATACACACACCGCGTGATATCCACACACGAACCTGTTGCGGCTTCGCTGCAGCGAGGCGACTAATACCTAGAACTCCCGCCTGTCAACTGGAGAGTTGATTTACTCGCTCCTTATGACGAATGTTTCTCCGTTCTCGGAAACGGCGTAATGGCTCCGATAGGATCGTCTCGGGCTGCGTCGGTCACGCCGCCTTGGTACCGGAGCAGACAGCCAGCTTCCTGTGCTTGTGCACTGGACTGCGCCGTCGACAACATGCTTCATGAACACAAACTGACAGCAGGGACACTCCGCGGGCTTGGTAGAGCATATAACGCGGCGATACATGAGTAGGTATATATGTGCATGTTCTTGCGGATTTCCCAGTTAGGTATCTGTCTCCTTTCTTGAGTTGCTTTGAACGGGAAACGTTTGCCTGTGATGTTCAGTTTTCTCAGTAGCAGTAATCTGCTTGCTTGCTTGAATTGCTCTAAACAGGGAAACGTTTGCTTGTGATGCTAGTTTTGTCAGTCTTAGCTTTCTGCATGCTTCCTTGAATTACTTTGAACGGGGAAACGCTCGCGGTGTTTGTGGTGATCGTAAATGTGATAGCTATAAACTCACTGTGACATTTTGAAGGCGCACGATATGCCGTAAAGCCAATCACGATTGTGGTTATCATAATCTTGAAGAATGATTGAGTGTTGAGTTGCTCTCTAATGATAAATAGCTTGATGTCACATAAAATATAAATTCAGATCGCATTATATGATATTGGTTGCTGGTGCTCAAACTCATAAAGGTAATTATTTCAGAGTCGTTTAATCTTGATTTGTATTTATTGACCGGCGCAATAGATAAAAAGCATGAGGGCAGCCCATTTTTTTCAGATGTATTGTATTGTATTGTATTGTATTGTATTGTATTACGATCGTGGGGTTATCCACAATAAGTCGTGGCTATTACCACCCCGAGTCAAACGGTACAGGAATAGAAACATGCAGGTCCAAAACACGAGACATATGCCACAAACACACACACATACACACACACAAACACATTCAGCGACGTCCTGTATCGCCAGCGGTTGTCAGATGTGCCTCCACAGCACGAACAAAGCATCTCTGTGTCATTTCGGTGACACCGGCAGGCAGTGCGTTGTACAACGCTGGAGCATGACAAAGAGGACATAAAATGACGCGCTTTCCACGATGCCACGAAGATGCTCAATTAATTTAGCCTGTTACTTTATCTTGGACTAAAACAATTTAAATCTGAATTAGTATAGACACCAGTCACGAAGACTGAGCATGGCTAAATATAAAAGATTAGTCAAGAGGGCAGATGAATAACTAGTGGAATGACAGAACGTAAATGACCAAGGGAGACATTTTGCTACGTCTGGGTGCAGTTTGTGCATGCCATTCATTAGGCGCCTGGTCTATTCTGCAAACGTCGATATCTACAAAGTGATACTTTGCCTCACCATTTATTGACCAATGTTGCACCTTATAAGGGAGGACTTATTAGTTCACTCAATAATGCTTTGCTGCTTCGCTGGCCATTCTGTCGGCTGAGGCGTCTGATGTTCAGGAACAGGAACCCATGCATGTGCGTCACCACCAGGTGACGAGTGTTATCGGACATTGTCCTTTGCCTTGCACATCCCACTGTGTCCTACATGACACGTCACATCAGAGACATCACCTGATAACATCAGCAGCGGGTGTGTATTGAGGGTCACGTTTTTCTTGCTCCGGTAAGCGCGTCATTTTATGTCCTCTTTGTCGGAAAGTCACTGAGTGTCAAGGACCTGGCAATCGTGACGTTTTACAATGAGATCAGTAAATATTCCTGGTGATGCACGCTTGTTTTTCCTGGTACAGACAATGACCTGTGTCTGATTCGTCATGTAGTGACATACAGTGTAATATAAATATCGTTCAAATATGTCCGGCAAAAACATTTCTCGCACGTAATCTCTTTTTCACGTCACATTTAAAATGTCACAAAAACTGCCTCCCCATGCTCCCCTCTACAGTCCTGGCAGAACAATTACCCCTCCCTTCCCCTCCGACCTCCGGGTTCGACGCTTTACTGATGACCGGCCTCGAATAAAAACATCGCCGTCATGGAGACCGGCGCCATCACCATGGCAACGGATCCTGGGCGGTCCACGCTACCGCCAGGGGACCGCGACACGCCCATAAAACCTGACCTTGGTCTCCCTCTGCTCAGGCAGGAGGGGGGAGGGGGGGGGGGGGGGGGGGGGGGGGGAGGGCGTGTGTACGCCATGCGCAACTAACGTCATAGGAGGCACTGGTGAGTGCTGCTGGGATTAAGTCATGATTGCTCAAATGCATGCGAACCATGTCCCTGTCGAGTGCAATGCGACGTAGTAAAGCTGGGTGATAACTTCCGAACGTGACCCGCCCATAAAAACAGCCGCTGTGAAAAACGAACCGCCGGTCTGTGTCATTGGTCTGCACCATGGCATTATTTAGTGCAGAGACAATGTGGCTTACGTCGAAAATAAACCACAACAGTATAAAGCCGGACGGAAGAGTTTTGCTTTGTAGCTGACTTTTCAGACATGCTTTGTGTGGATGCTTTGGAGGTGTTATTAACCTTTTAAGACTTTGAGCTTGGCTATATTTTAGCATCAATGGCGCAATCGTGATCCTCGGCTTAGTGGAGAATCTGGAAGAGTATGACGATTTCTAACCATTGAATAATGCGCTAACGATTCGCTGAAGACTCGTCAAGTCAATCCGCAGAAACATGGCCACTGCCGGGATCAACTTCGTATAGCTATCTCCGCTGAATGCTGATTGGTTGTTCGCACAGCTCTCAGTCATCTGACGAACATTGAATCACTGGGCTGAAATCAAAAGCTCAACCGCTAACAGCAAACAAATGCGGGCAGTGTGTGGACCATGGTGCTTGGGAGCGTTACCTATTAGTGCCATGCGGTCTTACCACAAGAGAACGTTGTACATGATCAAAGAACATAAAGCCTGTAGGAATAATATGTTTATGAAAGATTATTCCCTGCTAATGATTTCGGTAGTATTTCGGTGGTGGTAGTGATTTGAGTTTCAGTAGAATTATGTGAACAGGAATCTTCTTGTGCAAAATGAGGGGCAGCAACAATAATGCTGATATTTATGTGTTATACCTTAACCTTGCAATGTATGACACCACCGAACAAAACGCCGAAAATTCACACAAAAGAACGACTAAAATGTGAATCAACAATATCAAAAATAGTATGATTTACTTTGCAATAGAAAAAACTTTAACATGAGGAATGGGCAACAGCTATTAGGTGCAAACATACAACATACAAACAAACAAACATATTTTAAATACCGAAGATTTCAATATTTTGGCTTTGTAATGGAAGGCATACATAACTTCAGAGTAAACCGCTGCATACAGCAGTCAGCAACGATGACATTAAATTTATACCACCGGTTCCATGAGTAATCCTCGCCTCAAAATGGTGATGACTAGCACAAAACTAAAATGTCTCGAATCTACTTAGTCATGCAGGTTAATAGCTTAATTATTTTCTGTGATATAGACAAAAGGACTTCCCAGTAAATACCAGTATTAAATTTCCTAATGTAAAAGTAATGCAGGGTACAATTATTAAATACTTCAATATGCACTCCGTTTATTTGTAATGGCATTACGTGTATTGGCGAGGAACATAGATACGTACATAAAATAAAAATGAAGCAATCAAAATGACCTATCATGATACTTAGATAAAATGCAAGTTGAAGGCTACGATCATATTACGATGGATGACAAGTAAAAAGGGTCTATCTGTGTTCAGGTCTTTTGTTTGTTGCCAGGCAAACTCTTTGTATGCCGTCAATGGACGCCTTTTTAAATCAGGAAAATTGTATTATGAGAATATCTTCACCAATAGTGGTCGAACACAAATATACTAGGCATCTTAATCTGTATCCAAGACACAATCAATGCAAACACACATGAGGAAGACATATTCAGACAGTTTGAACGCTGGGTGGGTTTATATAATACTGCACGAGGTCAGCGTAAATACATTTTCAAGACCAAGGTGCATTCTTGATTTTTGAACGAGGCCAGAGACGAGGTCTAAAGTCAATAAAGCGCAGAGGTTTTGAAAATTTGTGCCGGCCGAGTGTGGTATGATTTTTGCCATATGCCGCATATATGTACTCTGGATGGAGATGTTTTTTTTTAATTGCTATATATCGATATCAAGTCTGACTTTACTTTTGTCTGATCTGTGTTTCGTCGCATTACTTTCCCCATTAAAGGGAATGTTTCGCCTTTCTGAAATTTGTCAAATATACGCTGGTTGTAGTCTAAAATATGAAGTAAGTGCTGCTGAAAACTATGGTGATATTTTTATCTCGAAAAGTCACTTAACTTTACACAAATTAAGGTTTTAAATTCGGGATGATACGTAATTATTGAGCTATATACCGCCGTTGATTGGCTGACAAAGTGTGATTGGCTGACAAAGTGGCTGTCAGCCAATCGGCGGCGGCACTAGCCTAGACCCCATTTTAAAAATAAGAAATTAATTTGCTTAATAACGGCTAAGTTTTGGGGAAAATGACCTTAGTATTTTCGACATTTTAATAACGGCCAAAGATAATGGCTATCTCAGTTCAAAACCAATACAAAGGTGAAACATTCCCTTTCAGGTTACGTTCGCCATCCACTGCACTCGCCTAATCACCTAACGGCTGAATTTAACATGGGGCCTATGGGAAATGCGCCGACTTGTCGCCTAACGACCGAAAGCGCGATTAGGCGTGTTCAGCAGTTTTTTTTTTCGTCGCGTTGTCGGCGAGTCATTCGGCGCTGAATAGGCGCGAAGAAGTTGGAAATGTTGAGCTTTTCGGTCGTTAGGCGAAAGCTTACTTGCACGCCACACCTGGAAGATCTTATTGCAAATTTTACGAAAAGTACAGCATTTCGCGCTATGAAGTAAGCAAGTATCACAGCCCTACCATAGCATTGGTGTTTCCAGGGCTTTCGACTTTGTATGCAGTGTAAAACATGTTTTTTATGGTGATAATCTTCGGAAACTGCCTTCTCGGTAGTAGAACGCTACTTCAGTTTTGCTGAAATTATTGAAACATGTGGCCACATCAACAAAGAATGTATACAACGCCTATTTCTTCGAAGTCGCCTTATTTACAGGACGTTGAATGGTCGCTTTATTGCACGTGCAACAGTGTTTAATACTTCAACTAGCAGTTTCGTGGTACGCATAAAAAGTAAACCCAAAGGCGATTTTTTACTTCTGTAATACCTAAAACTTTTGAATTATAATACACTTTTAGTCAATCACGGAGGCTCACATTCGGCGCATAATTCGGCCGTTAGGCCGGGACTACGCGCGTAGTCGGCGCGTTAGGACAACTTTATGAAATTCGGCGCGCAAATTCGGCCGTTAGGTCGTTAGGCGTTTGTGCAGTGGACGGCAACCAGTGAAGCGAAGCCGACAAATCCGGCGAAGCTTTCAAAATTCCAGTCATATTTTTATCACATAAACTGTTTTCACGTGCTCTGGTGTAACAATATGCCCGTGGGAATTTGTGGAAATTACCACAACTCTCGGGCCAATGTAAAGGGTGAAACGTAAACAACTTCCCTTTTAATGTTTGCACATAATTTTATATTAACGCTAATGGACATTACTTTCATCACCCTAGATCTGTTCAGAATTAAATGATGTACACACTGGTATGTTTCATTTGTTGCAACAATGACAGGAATCGTAACTGCGAGTGAATGTTCACGGCGAGATATATTTCATGTTTTACTCACGGCTATTTAGTCAGCGTAGTCCTCTTTGCGGACCTGTGCACCTTTGTTCCGGATCACAACGCGCAGTCGACGGGGGATTGACCCGATCAAGCGCCGACACAAAGCCTTGTCTTGGTCTATCTTCCTCCATGCCCGGTTGATTGCAACTCTCAGCTGCCGCTTGGTTTGTGGGTTGTGTGCGTTCACAGCATCTTTCACGATCGCCCACACATTCCCTATGGGCCAAGTCTGTGAACGCCGCCATGTACGCCGACCTGGTGGAGTCAATCAACCCTGAGGTCAAGGTTATGTTGCCACGTGCAATGTATCAAGATGACCGTGCAACCATCTGCAGGGCCAGGGCGGCACTGGACGCGGTGGAAAAGGCTTTTCCACGACGAGTCCCGCACGAGAAACAAGGGAAGAGGATGGCTGATGTTTGGCCCATAGCGAATGTGTGGGCGATCGTGAAAGATGCTGTGAACGCACACAACCCACAAACCAAGCGGCAGCTGAGAGCTGCAATCAACCGGACCTGGAGGAAGATAGACCAAGACAAGGCTCTGTGCCTACGCTTGATCGGGTCAAACCCAGTCGACTGCGCGCTGTGATCCGGAACAAAGGTGCACAGGTCCGCAAAGAGGACTACGCTGACTAAATAGCCGTGAGTAAAACATGAAATATGTCTAATCGTAAAAAAATCACTCGCAGTTACGATTCCTGTCATTGTTTCAATAAATACAAAATACCAGTGTGTACAGAATTTAATTCTGAACAGATCTAGGGTGATGAAAGTAATGTGCATTAGCGTTAATATCAAATTATATGCAAAAAATTAAAATGGAAGTTTGTTATGTTCCACCCTGTATTTTGATATCCCCGTCATATGGTAATTAATTTAAACAGATCATTAAAAGTTGAAGTAGAAGCGCTGCCAAGAAGCATATGTCAAGGGGCTATAGACAATAATGTTTAATGCCACCACGTGTGGCCTGACCTTTAGCAATGACCTCTGATTTACGTCACAATATTACTGACGCATTGCGTTATTAGAGCTGTGCTACATAATGCAGGCACTTCAATTGTCTCAACTGGGACACTTGGGTTTCATTGTTTGAAAAGACCGTGCAGCTGTACTGAAGCATAAACTACTTGGTTTACTGAGAATACCTGTGACTGCATTCGCAGTAAAACTCACTTTGCTATCGCGGCTTGATTTAATCATAAGATTTGACGCTGCAAAATAAGACGTTGTTTACCCAGTCACACTGCTGCAATATCATAATAGTAGGAAGCTATGTACAGATTGCAAGAAACCTTCTCAATAATCGTAATAATAATCATGAATTAGGAGCTGGTTACGTTAGCAAAACCACCGACCCGCCATACGGAGACTGCAATTCAGCAGTAAACTCACCGACCCGCCATACGGAGACTGCAGTTCAGCAGTAAACCCACCGACCCGCCATACGAAGACTGCAATTCAGCAGTAAACCCACCGACCCGCCATACGGAGACTGCAATTCAGCAGTAAACCCACCGACCCGCCACACATAGACTGCAATTCAGCAGTAAACCCACCGACCCGCCATACGGAGACTGCATTTCAGCAGTAAACCCACCGACCGGCCACACGGAGACTGCAATTCAGCAGTAAACCCACCGACCCGTCATACGAAGACTGCATTTCAGCAGTAAACCCACCGACCCGCCATACGGAGACTGCATTTTAGCAGTAAACCCACCGACCCGCCATACGGAGACTGCAATTCAGCAGTAAACCCACCGACCCGCCACACGGAGACTGCAATTCAGCAGTAAACCCACCGACCCGCCATACGAAGACTGCATTTCAGCAGTAAACCCACCGACCGGCCACACGGAGACTGCAATTCAGCAGTAAACCCACCGACCCGCCACACGGAGAATGCATTTCAGCAGTAAACCCACCGACCCGCCATACGGAGACTGCAATTCAGCAGTAAACCCACCGACCCGCCACACGGAGACTGAATTTCAGCAGTAAACCCACCGACCCGCCATACGGAGACTGCATTTCAGCAGTAAACCCACCGACCCGCCATACGGAGACTGCAATTCAGCAGTAAACCCACCGACCCGCCACACAGAGACTGCAATTCAGCAGTAAACCCACCGACCCGCCACACGGAGACTGAATTTCAGCAGTAAACCCTCCGACCCCGCCATACAGAGACTGCATTTCAGCAGTAAACCCACCGACCGGCCACACGGAGACTGCAATTCAGCAGTAAACCCACCGACCCGTCATACGAAGACTGCATTTCAGCAGTAAACCCACCGACCCGCCATACGGAGACTGCATTTTAGCAGTAAACCCACCGACCCGCCATACGGAGACTGCAATTCAGCAGTAAACCCACCGACCCGCCACACGGAGACTGCAATTCAGCAGTAAACCCACCGACCCGCCATACGAAGACTGCATTTCAGCAGTAAACCCACCGACCGGCCACACGGAGACTGCAATTCAGCAGTAAACCCACCGACCCGCCACACGGAGAATGCATTTCAGCAGTAAACCCACCGACCCGCCATACGGAGACTGCAATTCAGCAGTAAACCCACCGACCCGCCACACGGAGACTGAATTTCAGCAGTAAACCCACCGACCCGCCATACGGAGACTGCATTTCAGCAGTAAACCCACCGACCCGCCATACGGAGACTGCAATTCAGCAGTAAACCCACCGACCCGCCACACAGAGACTGCAATTCAGCAGTAAACCCACTGACCCGCCATACGAAGACTGCAATTCAGCAGTAAACCCACCGACCCGCCATACGGAGACTGCAATTCAGCAGTAAACCCACCAACCCGCCACACGGAGACTGCAATTCAGCAGTAAACCCGACCCGACCCGCCATACGTAGACTGCAATTCAGCAGTAAGCCCACCGACCCGCCATACGGAGACTGCATTTCAGCAGTAAGGGCTATCCCTTTGGAGACTGCAACACGACACTGGAGAGTATCACCAACTGACTCAGTGCCGCGGAGCGCGCCCCGTGGCGCGGTGAGTTGTACTCGGCGGCGCGCTGAAGCCTGCAACAAAGGCGACTCAGGGCTGCCTTCGTGGTGAATAATTATGATCCATGTTGAGTGCTGAAGATATAGAGTATGTATTATACTTACCATTGGGCGACTTGGTGTGTGATGCTAATATCAGGGTGAGTGCTGTACCATGGCTTAAGTCATTGTGCCACGATGCAATGTCTGTTTGGCTCAGCAGCGCTTCGAAGTGCACATCTTCAGTACTATTTGTTCAAAATGAGTAAAATGCCAAATATTTGTTAGGTGTGTGCCAGCCACGTGGATTCGCGAGGTATTACGAAACATTAGTTTGTAATTCTCCCATTACGAAAGTGTTACAACACACATTACACATTACACATTTTGCTAACGTTCGCACTCAACACAACGAGGCAAATCATCAATGATCATCTGCACCGCACTCTTTATGACTACTGACTCATGACTCATGTCAAGCTCACCCGCCGGAAAGCTGGGACCACGCGTCGTGATGTCCAACAACCGCAGTCTGACCTTAAAAGTAGCTTGCTTACCAATTGTGGTCACATGGGTGCCGCGGCGACAAGCAACTGTGAGGGCTGCGCCCGCTGAGCCTGTGTTGGTGGCAGATGAGATGGGACTGACCAAGGATTACTCTGTGTTAGTGTACCAGACAGTGAAGATTGTAACGGGCACCTTGGATAAATGGGTATTATTTGAGTTGTTGCTCAACACTTCAGCACAGACCAACATGACTACATGTAAAACAATATGTGACAATAGAACAGTGTTAGGACAACCACGAAAACACACTTGATCGCACACTGACCGCATTTCGGAACGACGAGTTGTTATTTGCGTTACATATCGCTTTCGATATACCACATACCCTTTTCATAGGGTCTTGTGATGGCAGTATGCTATCAAGGAAGTGACTCATTTTAAACAGATTAATATCGGACTATTCACTATCAGTCTTAACGTGAGCGCGATAGCTGTATGACTGCATGCAATGCGTGCATACATTACATGATCGAAGAACCCGGAAAAGGCGCCACGCTGCAGCATACTGCCCTGATCTGAGCAATAATGTATGCAAACTGTAACGGCATCATGTCTGCGTTCATGATGCAAGCGGTTGTGGTTTGGTATCGCGTAAACTTACCTTTCACATATAGCATGCATGGCTACAGGAAATCTACCGCAATGAACTCGTGCAATACTGAAAAAGGAGAACGCTGAAAACCACGGTTCCAAAGGAAACAACTATAACATTTTATGCAGCTTCGAAAATCACGATCGACATACCTGTACTGATTGCACTATTGATAACATGATCTTTAAATTATCCTAATTATTATGCATGAACTCTTTGCCCATATGGAAATTTTCTCCATCACAACTTTACCCCAACATATCCGTACAGACGCTTGTCTGACGAAAACAACACCATACGTCAGCATACGCTCCGAGTCACAATACACACTCTTTGAGCTGTCACATTGCGGTGGAAACTGCTGGCCTGTCAGTCCTCCGAAAGAGAAAGGCGGCCATTGCGGCGCATCCGTGCTGGCATTACTATGGTGTCCCTCCCGCTGGGTGGTATCCGGCGCGTTTTAACTGCCGCCTATGACAGTCACGCATAGTCGGCGCCGTGACGACCCGTTACACTACGTCGTGACGTTGTCAGACAGCAGTGGCCGGGACAGAACGGAGCGCTCTCCCCACCCGGCGCAGCACCACTTCCACACTCATGTTTCAGATTTCGACCAAAAGTGGTACCGGGGGTTATCTGGTGCGTGGAATTTGCCTGGCGCAATTTCAAGTCTGTGTGACCTACGGATCACAAAATATAGCCCGAGGCGCTTTAGGACTTGACGTGACATTGGCATCTTTTGAGTGTCATAGCTCTACTACAAATGCACAACACTTTATCAAGTCATATATTTTTGTTGAAATCACGATGATTCGAACAACACAAATATATAAAAAAAAAATTTACCTAGGTCAACTTGTAAAAAATTGACCTCGTGACCTAGGTCAAAGGTCACCGTCTCACTCGTGTGCTATTTCCGTTCACCAACTTTTATTCCGCAGATAATAAGGTTGGTATGTTTTCTTGCTACCAATACAATAATATTTCGTGGTACGAGCACCCAAAATAGCCTTCCAGTGGCATAGACGATCTCCCTTTTCATCATTCGATCGTCTATGCCATCGGCGGCGATCGTCTATGCCACTGGAAGGCTATTTTGGGTGCTCGTACCATGAAATACTATTTTATTGGTGGAAAGAAAACATACCAACCTTATTATCTGCGGAATAAAAGTTGGTGAACGGAAATGGCACAAGAGTGGGACGGTGACCTTTGACCTAGGTCACTAGATCACTTTTTTACAAGACGACCTACGTCAATTTTCTTTTTATATTTGTGTTGTAAGAATCATCGTGATCTTAAAAATATACAACTTGGTAAAGTTTTCTGCATTTGTATTGAAGCTATGACGCTCAAAAGATACCCCTGTCACGCAAAGTCCTCAAAACGCCTCGGGCTATATTTTGTGACCCATAGGTCACCTAGACCTGATATTGAGTCAGGCAAATTCCACGCTCGAGATGACCCCCGGTACCGATTTTCGTCCAAATCAGAATGATAATTAATGCATTAACGTTGTATGGAAGTCGGTACAAAACCGCTTCGGTTCTATTAGGTATCATGCAGGCAAAATGATGAAAAAGGCGAACTTTACGGCGAGCTAGAAGGCTTAGGACGAGCTAGAAAGTCTATGCCACTGGAAGGCTATTTGGGTCCTCGTACCACGACATATTATTTTCTTGGTGGAAAGAAAACATACCAACCCTATTATCTGCGGAATAAAAGTTGGTGAACGGAAATAACACACGAGTGAGACGGTGACCTTTGACCTAGGTCACGAGGTCACTTTTTTACAAGTTGATCAAGGTCAATTTTCTTTTTATATTTTTGTTGTTCGAATCATCGTGATTGTAAAAAATATATAACTTGATAAAGTTGTGTGCATTTTTATTGGAGCTATGGCACTCAAAGAAAGCCAGTGCCACGTCATGTCCTAAACACGCATCGGGCTATATCTTGTGACCTGTAGGTCACACAAACGTGAAATTGCGCCAAGCGAATTCAACGCACCAGATAACTCTCGGAACCAATTTTCGTCGCAATCTGAAACATGAGGGTGTTAAATTACCCTGTTGGTGCTGCGCTGGGTTGGAGAACGACCAGTTATCAAACGTAATAAACAACGACCAGCACATTAACGGCGTGGACATAGCACGGATAAGGCATTCAGTGGGAGAGACCTTGTGTGGACCAAACGGAGGAAAACTTTTAGTAGCCGTTTTCACGAAGGATTTTGCGTTTCGGGCTACTGGGGCGTTTGGGGCGTTTGGGGCGTTTGGGGCGATTGGGGCGTTTGGGGTAAATGGGTCTATAGCTCGTAAGAACACGGCTTTTCCCGGCGATTTTTGGTATCAATCGCAATTTGATGAATTAATGTATAAGTATATGCTCTTACAATTCAATATTTCCCGTTAGTTTGCTTTGAATATTAAAATTCTTCAGCAAATCTGGCAATATTGGGCTGCGTTAGTCCCTTCTACAAAATATACCGAAAACCCCCCAACAGAGGCTAACAAGTATACTAGATAATCAGCTTTGATTAAATAGAATACGCAATACACTTAGTTAGGGCAAAATTGAAGATATTAATGACAAAGAAATATAATATTATGATGACAAATGCAATAAAATGTAAAAGGCATAGACAGGCCTTAATTCATCGTCGCTCCGTCCCGCTGAGATCGTCTAATTTAGAGCGGTAACTTCGTTGGTTTCTGAAAACCGGAACAGTCCTTACTCATTTATTTAAGCAACGAATCACACCAAATGTTTTTGATTTGATCAATTGATTAATTGATGACTCTCATAAAAAGCTGAAAGAACCTCAGAAAAAAGCACTTATAAACCCAGGAAACATGCGGGCTTTCTGCAGCCACTGGTACTGAAAACTCAAAAATGGCTGCTCTAGATCGAACGGACGGCATGGCTGGGCGCAGAACACGGCTCTGCACATGCGCAACGTGACGTCCGGCGAACGGCTGGCTCGTTGTCATGGTGACGGGCCGGCTGGCGCCGGATCCTCGTGGTCGCCATGGTTACCGGGCGGCGGCGCCTGCGCGGAGCCAGCGCAGAGCCGGAGCCAGCATTCTCGTCATCTTACAACAATTGATCAAAACGAAATCGCTAATTATCATTAATCCTTGTTATCACAAGTGAATATGACTGCAAATATGAATGGACTAATTCATCTAGTTTTCATTGAAATAAGCTATTATTCCTTAAAACCATGTCGTTGCAAAATATGACCATTTCCCGAACCCCGCACATCCGGGATTCGAGCAAGATGGAGTCTCGCCAAACGCCCCAAACCACCACAGCCATCTGGCATCACAAGAGCTAGTTTAACCCTATTTGTAACAGGGGGCGGATTCCGCCCCCTCATGTTTTTCGCAGATATCTCCAGAACGACTGGGAGCAGGCCCATGCAATTTTTGGACTTTTCCCAAACAGATTTTCACATATGGAGTCAAAATTTTGAGTTCTTAACCTGAACAGAGGCGGTTCCAGGGCACGGTTTTGGGTGGGTTCGGCGGCGACATTTGGCGATAATCCGGAAATGCGATCTTCACTGCTTCTTCCCAACTGCCTCAAGTATGAAGGAGTTACATCGGTGTACGGTGATTGCAACATATGCAAATTAGTTGATGTTAATGCAATATCATAAAAATTGCATGGCAGAGGCGGTATCAGGGGCTTTAAAAGTGGGGTTTCTAGGAAGTATTCAATGCTTGGCGGGAAGCCAATAGAGCAATGTAAGGGGCATTTATAACTATCAAGATGTAAAAGATAGATTCCGCTTCCATTATTTGCATAATTTATTACATATAAAATTTCAGGGGCGTGTTCAGGCACATGAAAAGGGGGGTGAATGGCATGGTGATGACAATATCCCAGCGATAACGGCGCAATAGACGATTAGCGTATAGTGATATATGCACATATGAGGCCAGAAAAGGGAATAAAGTATTTGTTTTGCAGAGGCGCGCTCAGGAATAGAAAAAAATGGGTCATATTATTGCAAGGAAACTAAGAGGCATGGGCGTACAATGACATAACATACTACAGTTTTCGGATGAAACATGCACCACAGGGTACTCTACAAACGATTATAAGATAATGGGCGAGTCCAGGTAGGGTAAAAAGGGGGGTTGACAATGTGAATTGAAGTTGTAAGTGAAATAGTCACTGTTTACTATTTAGTATCATAATAGCGGATAATATACTTATCAAAAGGTCTTGCGCTTCCCCGGTTTGGATCTTAGATACACCTATGATGAAGTACAACATGCAAAAAGGAACTGTCTACGATCAGTAACTTATTTATAGTGCTGGGTAGCAACTTGCCTGCGGGTAATATTTTTTCTCTCCAATTTAACCTCCTTTTTCACTAACCTGGTACCACCTATGGCAAAAAATATGATTAAGAACTGTTTAGTCTAATGTCACAATAATATACCATTTCATTTATTAAAAAAACACATTAAAAAACGGTTTTATTACGTATTTACTTAACCCCCATATTGAGTGACCTGCACACGCCTATGACTTATGAATTTTCAAAAGACACCACTATATGTCAATTTCCAATTCAATCTCTATCCATGCCCATTAATTGTCTTAAAATCGGTTTACAAACATGACAGCTGTGTTGGATCAAAAATACCACTAAAATTTGTAGTTTTTGCCCCTCCCTGTTGCCACCCTATCAAAAATTTAGATTTTGTTCTATTATTTAGAAATGTAGATTGTGTTGAGGGGAACCAAACGCCGTTTCATTTTTGAAAATCGGACGTGTAGATCTCGAGATCTCCGGGGGGGGGCGGAATCCGCCCCCCCTGTTACAAATAGGGGTAGCCAGGAGCCTGTTACAAATAGGGTTAAGATGAAATTGTTAATTTTAAGTAAACTATGGTGTTATAATTAAAATGGAATTTCCATAACAAAATGCATTAATTCATAAAGTTGCGATTGATATCAAAAATCACCGGGAAAACCCGTGTTCTTACGAGCTATAGACCCATTTACCCCAAACGCCCCAATCGTCCCTATCGCCCCAATCGCCCCAAACGCCCCAAACGCAAAATCCTTGGTGAAAACGGCTAGTAACAGTTGTCTTCTCAGTGGTAGTTTCAATGACTTTAACTCTATTTATATAAGGTCTTTGTAATTTTTGTTGAAAAACATTCCTTATATAATTCTCATCAGAATGCGCATCAGAATCACTATGTTGTCTCTATAGATTCAAAACCGTCATATTTTGGCAAGTATCCGTGGATGCATGTCCGACTCCGTACATTACAGGATTACACACAAGACACGATTCTGGCTCCTGGATCCTCACAAGGAATGAGTATGTACAACATGTGGTCATTTTGAATCGCACAATGCTCGCTCCGGATTCTTTTTGTCCGATTTGGGATGACACGCGAGTGACGACGTCGCGACAAATGCAGGCTCGGTGTTGGCAGAAATAACGGACGTACAATGGAAGTTCATTCCGTCACGTGAGCACAATCCTTATCGGTCGACGTCTTCAACTCGAACGAAGCTGATTTCCGTCCGTGCTTGTGGTCAGATTTCACTAAAATGGCTAGCCTTCGTTGGTCTTTTTTTCCATTTTGATTTTTTTTAAATCCATATGTCGTCCTTGCCGGTCGAAATATGGTAGCTGCATTTTTATGATGCGAAGGTAGCAATGAAGGACAGCTTCTAAACACGCCTCCGTTTGTCAATCACAATAATAATGGGGAATAATACTTTCGCCACATTTTTAAGACTCATTTACAGCTTAAAATTCCTCAGTAACAACATACTCTACAAGGAGCAACCTTTTCACCTCAGGTCCAACTTTTTGGCCCTCATTCCCAACCTTTTGTAGTTTTACTGGTGTCAGGCTACGAGCATCTTATCTGCAGACGATCCCCATGGTTTTGTCTACGAGATGGTCTGGGGGGTCCGGAGGGGGGGGGGGGGGGGGGGAGGAGGGAGAGGCGACAGCCCCCCCCCCCGGTAGGGCCGCAGCGCAGCGAGCGAATGCGAGCGGGGTGACTAAACGTGGGTCCCTGCGACCGTAATGGCTGTAAAGGTTAGGTCAGGTTCGATTATGTTATTACAGCTGTTTCCTGCCACACCCTGGTTCATGGGGATCGTCTGCAGATGATGCTCGTTTAGGTTAGGTAAAAAATGGGGCCAAAATACTAAAACCGAGTGAAATACAGTTACCATGTAGCGTTAAAGGTTAGGAATGAGGGGACTTTAAGTTGGAGTATACACACAGTTGCGGATAAGGTTATTTTAGGCTTGGGGAAGGGCAAACAGATAACTTGAGGGAAACAAGTTGGAAAGAAGGGTTTTAAGGTGCCGATTCATTGTAACCCATAATAATGGCCTATTTCAGCCACTCACTGGTTTAAACCGCCCGTGCCGGTGCTCGGCACCACCTTCGCCGTGCCGGGGGGGGGGGGGTAGACGCCCCCTCTAACTCGGCTCCTATGCGACGTAGACAAAAATCAAAACACCGTTCGAAAGCTCGTCAAAATGCATTTAGAAACTTTTCAGGCAATTCTTTTTCTCAGGTAAAAAATTGAGATCACCAAAGGTCAGATTTTTTAGTTTCAGGACTTCGCTTCGAACACCCCCAAATATCTCGGAAACTTTGATAGGTAGGCACCGACAGAAAAAGCAATAGAAAGCTATTGAGCAATGAAATCGCACCTAGTGTCCTCAGATTTTAACTCAGGTCAATAGTTTAGGCTACAGAGCTCATCAAATGTCAAAAAGGCTATTTTTTGGGCAAAACAGATTTCACAAATATATTTTTACCTGATAATGATAGGGAAATAATTTGGACGCCATCGTGTTTGTCTCGTCAAGGCACTTCGCATTATATGAATGATGACTAGGTTAGGCCAACTTAGAAATGTGACCTCAGGTCAAGGTCAAGTGGTGACCCAATCAGGTCACGTTGCACATTGAGAGACGTGTCTGGACAAGACAAACACATTGGTGCCAGTTTCACTTATCTATCTTGATTTTGTTGAGAGTTATTAGAAAAAAAAACGCTGGTGACCTCGGATGACCTCATCTGACCCTGTAGAGGTCACTGAACAAAAATTGCACCTGGAACTTCAAGATTAGCCTATGATAACATGATCCAGAAGGAATTGGGGTGATGTAATTCGTGTCCTCAGAATAGGAATCATTTGATTATTTTCCCATTGACTTGTAATGGGAGGTCACGAAATTGACCCGACCTTAGGTCACCGATATACACAATCCGAGATCAACGTATTGTAGGTACCATTGCCTTGATAAAATTGTGTAAGTACGAAATCGATCGGCCAAAAACTGTGGCTGTGGTACGACCGGCAGCATTTTTGGAGGTGGGGTCACGTGACCTGCCCTGGTGACCTGACCTGAGATTACCCGGGGTAAAAATTGACACTATGTGGGTAATTGATGTCCTCGAAAATCCTCGAAAAAACCTTAGGGGGATCTCAACGCCCCCCCCCCCGGCACGCCGCGGGTTAAACGGGATATATAGCTTGTAAAGGCTGACTTTATTTTTCTCATATTCCCACCAAGTTTTTTTTGGAACGTATACAAAATATATTTAGTTTGCTGAATCGTTTAGCCAATTTCCTAAAATTCTGCTCAAAATGCTGCTTAACTCCAACACACAGGGAAGCTTCCCAGTTTCCAAATAAGGCCAAGGTGGAGCTCCTGGGCAATGTATTTCTGTCTTTCAACATTTAACATGATAATAACTATTTCACCAAATGTACCGCATCACCTTCGCTCGTGCATCAGTATTCTTTTACTCTTGAATGTTCACGATTATACTCTAACACTAATGAACAGTGATTAAACTACAAAGATAACCTCGTAGCTTTCGCTCCATGAATTTGATTCTGTCGTGATTAAATGCTAATTCGTGAAAGCATGGCCTACAAATAATTCCAGACAAGGTTTTCTCGTGACTAGTAAAATAGATTTCCACACAAATCCAGTCCAGACCAGACAGATAAGGATGTCCCATAGGTTTACAAGTGCTCAGCGAAACATGCACAAACTGATAACTTTCTATTCAGTTCACTTTTGAACATGCTTAAATACCAGTAAGGCGACGTAGTTGGCGATGAACGAGCGAGCGCGAAGGAAATATATGGTGAATGTCAACTCAATCGGGGAAGTGTTTCTGAGATACAACAAAGGCACAGCTGTTGGGACATTAATTACCCACATAGTGTGAATTTTTTGACCTCGGGTTATCTCAGGTCAGGTCACCAGGGCAGGTCACGTGACCCCACCTCCAAAAATGTTGCCCGTCGTACCACATCCACAGTTTTTGGCCGATCGATTTCGTACTTACAGGATTTTATCAAGGCAACGGTACCTACAATTCGTTTATCTCGGATTTTTTTTTGTATATCGGTGACCTAAGGTCGGGTCAATTTCGTGACCTCCCCATTATAAGTCCATGGGGAAATAATAAAATGCTTCCTATTCTGAGGATACGAATTATATCAGCCCAATTCCTTTTGGATCATGCTATCACGTGCGCACGTACAGAGGCACCCAACCCTGACTTGTGGGAAAAAGGCGGCTGAGAGGTCCCTAACCACACACTGAATTTGAACACACTCAGCTCAACCGTTCCTGACATATACCAGTAAGGCGCCGTAGTTGGCGATGAACGAGCGAGCGCGAAGGAAATATATGGGGAATTTCAACTCGATCGGGCAAGTAGTTCCTGAGATACAAAAAAGGTGCGCACGTGCGCACGTGCAGAGGCACCCCACTCATGACTTGTGGAAAGGCAACGGCTGAGAGGTCTCTAACCACACACCACATTAGAACGCAATCGGTTCAGCCGTTCCTGAGATATAAAATAGGGGTGTGCACGTGCACACGTGTAGAGGCACCACACCCCTGACTTGTGGAAAAATAGCGGCTGAGGGGTCCCTAACCACACACCGAATTTGCACGCAATCGGCTCAGCCGTTGCAGAGTTTTTGCGAGAAAGCACTTTTAAACACCCCTCACACGACACGCGCCACGCACAGTGGTAGCTACCCACATGAGTTGGCACTGATCTCAAAGAGAGTAGGTTGGATAGGGCTGCTCAGCAAAGAAGTCAGCTTGTCAATCGGACGTATGGGTGCAGAGATATGAGCTTCTCAAAAGCGTCGCCACGGGTCGGGCCTGGCCGGGCCGCTCATTATCAAATTTTTCCCATACACCACGGAAGGACGAGCGAGCGCGAAGCGCTCGCTCGTAATAATAGAGGTGTGCGCGTGCACACGTGCAGAGGCACCCCATCCCTGACTTGTAGGAAGGCGGCGGCTGAGAGGTCCCTAACCACACACCAAATTCAAACACAATTGGCTCAGCCGTTCCTGAGATATATAATAGGAGTGTGCACGTGCGCAAGTGCAGAGCAGTGTTCGTCACGGGCCTACCAACCCCCAGCCCGGCTCGGCCCGGGCCCATGAAGACCAAGCCCAGGCCCGGACCAGGCCCGGTCAAATTCATAATATTGAGGCCCAGGCCCGGTCCGCCCTTTCACATTAAGCAAATTATTATTTTCATAAAATTTTCAATCATTATTCTAGCATATTTACTTGTATACTATAAATGTGAAACAATGAACCAACTATTATACCCCCCCCCCCCCAAAAAAAAAGAGAGAAGTCGCAGCCACAGAAACAGTGAGTTGCTGTGGAAGTGAACTGCTGGTTAAACTATTGTTAAGCTCTGAGTGGTAGTCACCCACGTGAGTCGGACTGGTCTCAAACAGGGTAGGTTGGATGGGGCTGCTCAGCAAAGAAGCCCGCTTGTCAATCGGACGTGCGGTTGCGAGATATTAGCTTATCAAAATCGACGCCACGGGCCGGGTGGGGTCGGGCCGGGTTGGGCCGCTCATATTCAGATGTTTCCCATATCCACGGAAGGACGAGCGAGCGCTTCGCGCTCGCTCGTAATAAACTAGACCTATACTTTTGCGAGAAAAAAATGGAGACGGAATTGACACACAACTGTATGTATTACTACCTCTAAAAACCAGCGCATTCAGATGGTCAACTAGATCATGACTGATGATGTTTTGTGCTCGCTTAATGACCCACGGACACGTCACAAGTGAACTCACCACAGGTATCACACGGGACCGCTTCGCTGCATTTGTGATTGGAAGCAACTCTGAGCACCGGGACAGATGATACGGGGAGCTTACAGCTGCTTTCTGGTGACCTTGTACTAGCTGATGGTGACACTCCCATGCCCTGGTGACGCAGGGCATCAAGAAGGCGAAGATAAATTTTAAAAATGGAAAGCCAGCCCCTCCGATGTCATTATACTAGCATGGGTGACGAACTTTGTGTTATGTGGTCTAACGACATTTGGGAGGCTCGTGACATTGGACAGGAAGTGACGATTCGTTGTTTGAACACCTGGTTGCGTCGGTACGGAACAACACCATGATTACACAGATTTTGTCCAAATAAGACATCTGTTGGTTCGATGAAGATACACCGGCATAACGTGTGACTTTACTCTATCCCAGTTAAAAATAGGGAAGTTTTCTACATCGAATCATCTGACCTTTTCACATTAACTTTTGGGAAATGATATGATACACGATGTACGAAATACGATAGTATACGATGTATAATTCAAATATGTACTGCATAGACTCTTAATAAAACATACAGTCTTTAACAGTGTGCGCTGAGAAGAAAAATTCTAGTGAATATAAGTCTAGTGAATATAACATAAGGATTGCTGTTGCATGCATGGTTCCTGACTTATGACTTATCCCGAAGATCTGTTATCAGTGAAACATTTTGCATTAAACCTTGAAAACAACTGTGACTCTGAATGAGGAGCACTTAAGAAAGAAGGTATGCCAACAAGCTCTTTGAAGTTGCATTCAAGCTATGCAACATCCATATTTCATTTTTTTTTTGTAAGGCTAGGTTTATCGCTGACTCAAATGCAGCACTCCTCTCAGTTTTGGTGAGCACAATTTTCTAAGAAAAATAACAGAACGTCCAGATTCTGCTTCTTAAGAAGCACTTAAGAAGAAGGTATGTCAACGAACTCTTCTAAGTTGCATTCAAGCTATGTCATACCCATATTTTCGAACGGTTTCTTTTGTAAAGCCAGGTTTATCGCTGACTCAAGAGCGGCACTCCTCTCAGTTTTGGTGAGCACAATTTTCTTAGAACATGAGAAACATCCCGCTTCTGCTTCTCTGTGCTGTTGGCTTACCTTTGATGAGCTGAGTTTGTTTCGCGCCCGTGGTTCACTGTGTACGCGAGCACGGTGTCCTCAGACGCCGCTCGAAAAACAAAGAAGCAATTACATACATCCTTAAGCATTTAATAAAACATAATATTTGTAGTTGTATCATACCAGTAAAACGCCTTATCTGTCTTATTAAGGCTATCGTATTTCGTACATCGTGTATCATATCATTTCCCAAAAGTTAATGTGAAAAGGTCAGATGATTCGATGTAGAAAACTTCCCTATGTTTAACTGGGATAGAGTAAAGTCACACGTTATGCCGGTGTATCTTCATCGAACCAACAGATGTCTTATTTGGACAAAATCTGTGTAATCATGGTGTTGTTCCGTACCGACGCATCCAGGTGTTCAAACAACGAATCGTCACTTCCTGTCCAATGTCACGAGCCTCCCAAATGTCGTTAGACCACATAACACAAAGTTCGTCACCCATGCTAGTATAATGACATCGGAGGGGCTGGCTTTCCATTTTAACCCTCACCCTCAACCCTCGCCCTACCCTCCCATTTTTCACCCGCCCATTTTAACCCTCGCCCTACGGGAGCATGCTTTCAATCACAAATGCAGCGAAGCGGTCCCGCGTGATACCTGCGGTGAGTTCACTTGTGACGTGTCCGTGGGTCATTAAGCGAGGCACCCTCACCCTACCTTCGCCCTACGGGGGGAGAGGGCCTGACAGGCCCCCCTGTTGACTTCCAAACCAAGCAACTTAGAGCAATGCGGCAAGAACCAGCATGTTGCCTGTCATGAGAGGAATCTAACAGTATGATATTTTTAGGCTTCAGGTTAATGGATGACCTTCCAGGTCAAGTGAATGACCTCGGATTTACTACGTCCAGAACAGCGATTTTGCTCTTCAGAAAACCTCAAAATTAGAAATTAATAAATGTAAATAAAAAGGCATGTTCCTAGACCAGTTTTGGCTCTGAAATACAGAAAAGGTAATTATTTGCTCCTATCTTGTCAAAAAAGTAAAAAAAAGTTATTTACAAAAATGACGTCATCAGTTGCTTACACTTAGGGAGCCATCACTCAGTCAAAAAATAAGATATTGCTTTTCAATTTGGTATGGGTATTGCCCATATTCAGCTCTCTCAAATATATTCCGTTTTTAACATCTTTGGAAATTTTGATTTTGTGGGGATTTCTCCATTTTATATTTATTTTAGGGGTAACAAAAAAAAAATGTTGAAAATCCGAGATTTCCATTTTAAATAGACTGTCATTTTGTATCTTTTGTGTGTCGCGTTTGCAATTTCCTCAAAAACTCTGTTTTCTACCATTTTTAAAATATTTATCTTTTTCCACCAACATGACGTCATCAAAACATGATTGTCTTCCAAACTAATTCACCAATTTCAATTAAGTTTTACAGCATACGTATAATTGTTGTAAACTCAGCTACAGAAAATTTCAGCAAGATGCGCCGTATGTATACAAAGTTATTAAAGAAAAACCTCAGGGGGGGGGGGGGGGGGGCTATCAGCCCCCCCCGTAGGGCGAGGGTTAATCGGCGGTAACCGAGCGGTATCTGTTGCTGATTCAAGTGGGTATATATTTGTAAAAAATAAGTTGTAATAAATTGTTCATGATCTCCTGTCTCGAATCTGCCAAAAGGGAGTACGTCTTGAGGGCTGCATGCTTCAGCGTATACAAAAAAAACGAATGCTTGGATTAATAATTCCATTTTTTTAATCAAAAATGATTTGTGTTCATTTCCACGTTTGCATGTGCTACACACTGTGGTACCACCTCATCAGAACGCACCATACTAAAATCAAAATTGATTTGATGGTCCTATCCAATGATGAAACCCCATCTCAATCGGAACAGTGGTTGCAAAGTTATTAGCTTCCGAAAAGCGTCTGTACGGCCGTGTCGGACCGGTTCGGGCCGGGTCAAATGTAAATTTGTCTAGTAAGATGACGAGAAACCTCACGGTCGCTTCGCGCCCGCTCGGTAGTAATACATATTGCTGTTTACTAGGGTGTGTCGCCTATCGCAGATCCAGACAGCCATATGCAGGAAACACGGTGGGATGCTTAAAAGTAAATAATATAATTTTTTCTCTCTCGATTTAAGCAAACTGGAGGTAGCAGACAGCACATCGTTGAGCGCAAGCACATCGCCTCCTGGCGTTGCAGTCTCCATTTGCCGCGCAGCGTCGGCCGGTCCGCTAACACCAGGCGGCAGGTGGCGGCCGGGCGGAAATGGCAACTTTTCCAGAAATAGTACTGGCCCATGCGTTTTAATGTCAATTCAGATGATTACAGAGGTAATCTGAGCCGTGTATTGCATCTGCGTTGTTTTCAGGTTAATCCTCCAACGGTTCCAAAATTACAACCTAACGCACCGTCTGCTCTCCTCCACTTGACCCGTAGACATGTTATCTAGTTCCGCATGGAACAAACGCTAACGTTTGGAGAGCTAAATTTTGCAAATCCGTGGGCAAACAGTGCACAAGATCGACGGACACTGTCCTAACCGCCACGTCGTTTGCACAGCTTGAATGGTCTGTGTTGGTGCCGGAGCATAGCCGGTGTCACGCGGACTTTGGGCAAATACTTGGTTCTGGCACGCCCGTCGGGTACCCCAACACTTGTAGGACATGTTTGAGTGGCACAGTGGAACGGCGAGCCTCGGTTATGGTGCTCAACGCCATCCGAGTCGGTCTTGTGCACTGTTTGCCCACGGATGTGCATAATTTATCTCGCCAAACGTTAGCGTTTGTTCCATGCGGAACTAGATAACATGTCTACGGGCCAAGTGGAGGAGTGCAGACGGTTCGTGATGTTGTAACTTTGGATATGTTGGGAGGATTAACTTGAAAACAACACAGATGCCATCTACGACCCAGATTACCCCTGTAATCATATTAATTGACATTCAAACGCATGGGCTAGTACTATTTATCGGAAAAAATCGTTTCCGCCTGGCCGCTGCCTGTCACCTGGTATTAGCGGACCAGCCGACGCTGCGCGGCCAATGGAGACTGCAACGCTGGGCGGCGATGTGCTTGGGCTAAAAGATGTGCTGCCTGCAAGCTCCAGTTTATTTTAAGCTAGGCAAAAAGTTGATTCTATTTGGTTTTAGGTATGCTCCCGTGAACAGTGTAGCTATATGGCTTTACAGTATGGATTTTCGGATCCGCGAGAAAAAGTCTCTTGCGACTCACCCCAATGGTTTACACAATGGCTCTTCTTCGCGCCTGTGCATCGCTGATTTTAGCATTTGGTTCGGTAACCATGGCTACCAGATTACTGCCGTACTCTTGTGCTGAGTTTATTCACATGCCAGCACTGAGTTACACGTGCCGCCTTTAATGAAAACGTACCTAAAACTTCATTTCGACTATGATTACAGCAATGTAACCAAATTAAGCGCGCTAGGAGTGCAGCTTTGCATGTCTGTCCTTGCATGTCGAGCCCATACAATCCAGCATTGCCGCGCTGTCTGAAACACTATCTCCGGTCAACGTTCGTATAATCCTATCTGTCAGGCTAATGACCTAAGGGAAGTCATTTCCTGATGGCCAAAGCCGGCCCGAACCAGCCCAACCAGCCCAAACCAGCCCAAACCAGCCCAAATCAGCCCAAACCAGCGCAAACCAGCCCAAACCAGACTGTCGGCGCGGTAGAGCGCGTGTGTTTTGTAATTATTCCTCGTGCGCAACGCATACTAGTCGCACCGTCGCTCAGCTGGATGGCAATGCGCCGTGTCATACGAAAGTTACATAATGTTATTAATGGGAGTTTAATTGCGTGGAAAGTGGATGGGAGTTTGATATGCATGGAAAGTGGATTATGTAGTTAGGCGCATGAAGTAACCCGCGATAAATTGATATTTTGAAACCAACCACCTTTGTTATGCTTGAACTCGAACAATGACGTTAGGAAAATGATGATCATGCTTTCAAATGAGGCGTTTGTTCACATTTTCACGGCTCTATATTGAACGTGACTTTCAGCTAACGAGACAGTGACCGTATAGGCACGAGTCCGATGGGAGATAATGATTCGTCATTGTCTCCAAGTCCACGAACGTGATAAACAACTCTTTGTCTACATAAGACCAGTAAAACGCCCCTATTGGGTTAGGAGCCGAGCGGGCGGCTCTTAAGAATTCGTTGCCAATGCAAAGGCCACTTGAGAACCTTACCTTGAATTTAAAAAGACAAGACAAATTGCTTACCAACTGTATTGGTTGAAGTTCATGTTGCGCCGTTGCCATGGGCACGCTATGCCTATATTTCCTTAGTCTGCGTTTACAAAGTAAATAACTATCCATTTTACATACAAACTTGGCTTGGTTTGATCAACAGTATGTGCTCAATCATTTCGTTGATTTTTGCGCAGTTGAAACTAAAGAATATTGCCAGTGGGCCAGACTTCTAAAAAATAAAACACCACGGACTGCAGACTACAGAAACTCACACAGCGGTAACCCCAAACCTTGGAGACTGCAGTAGCGCACAGAACACTAACACCAAACTCTGGAGACTTCAGTAGCGCACATAACACTAACACCAAACTCTGGAGACTGCAGTAGCGCACATAACACTAACACAAAACTCTGGAGACTGCAGTAGCGCACACAACAGGAACACCAAACTCCTGGAGACTGCAGTAGCGCACACAACAGTAACACCAAACCCTGGAGACTGCAGTAGCGCACAGAACACTAACCCCAAATCTTAGACTGCAGTAGCGCACATAACACTAACACCAAACTCTGGAGACTGCAGTAGCGCACAGAACACTAACCCCAAACCTTAGAGACTGCAGTAGCGCACATAACACTAACACCAAACTCTGGAGACTGCAGTAGCACACAGAACACTAACACCAAACTCTGGAGACTGCAGTAGCGCCCAGAACACTAACCCAAACTCTGGACACTTCAGTAGCGCACAGAACACTAACACCAAACTCTGGAGACTGCAGTAGCGCACATAACACTAACACCAAACTCTGGTGACTGCAGTAGCGCACATAACACTAACCCCAAACTCTGGAGACTGCAGTAGCACACATAATACTAACACCAAATCTCTGGGGACTGCAGTAGCGCCCAGAACACTAACACCAAACTCTGGAGACTGAAGTAGCGCACATAACACTAACACCAAACTCTGGAGACTGCAGTAGTGCCCAGAACACTAACCCCAAACTCTGGACTCTTCAGTAGCGCACAGAACACTAACAACAAACTCTGGAGACTGCAGTAGCGCACATAACACTAACACCAAACTCTGGAGACTGCAGTAGCGCCCAGAACACTAACACCAAACTCTGGAGACTGCAGTAGCGCACAGAACACTAACACCAAACCTTGGAGACTTCAGTAGCGCACATAACACTAACACCAAACTCTGGACACTGCAGTAGCGCACAGAACACTAACACCAAACCTTGGAGACTTCAGTAGCGCACAGAACACTAACACCAAACTCTGGAGACTGCAGTAGCGCCCAGAACACTAACACCAAACTCTGGAGACTGCAGTAGCGCCCAGAACACTAACCCCAAACCTTGGAGACTTCAGTAGCGCACATAACACTAACACCAAACTCTGGACACTGCAGTAGCGCACAGAACACCCAACACCAAACCTTGGAGACTTCAGTAGCGCACAGAACACTAACACCAAACTCTGGAGACTGCAGTAGCGCCCAGAACACTAACACCAAACTCTGGAGACTGCTGTAGCGCATAACAGTAACATCAGTACTGGAGACTGCAGTAACTCGCACAACAGTAACACTTACTACGGGAGACTGCAGTAGCTCACACAACACTAACACCACGGATGGAGACTGCAGTAGCGCACACAGCACTAACACCACGGGCTTGAGACTGCAGCAGAGGACACAACAGTAACACCACGGGTGGATACTGCAGTAACTCACATAACAGTAACACCAATCATTGGATACTGCCGTAGAGGACTCAACACTAATACCACGGGTGGAGACTGCAGTATTTCACATAACGCTAACACCACGGCCTGGAGACTGCAGTAGCGCACACGACACTAGCACCACGAACTGGAGACTGCAGTAGATCACACAACACTAACACCACGGCATGGATACTGCAATAGATCACACAATAGTAACACCAATTGTTGGAGACTGCAACAGCGTACACCAACAAAACACCAAGGTAAGAGCACTTTCATCAGACATTTTTACTGTACATAGCCTAGCAGTACAAGGACTACAATACGACACAGTGGCATCGGATTAATATTAAAACCTACAAAACAGTCGCCAGCACTTGGTGTTATTGCTGTATACTGCAGTCTCCAATCAACGGATGATGCTTCAACAGCTTCCTTTTATTCCCGGTCAACCCGTTGTGGCGAGTTGACCCGGGACCCGACTCTTCGGGTCCTGTTGACGGCCGGGTTTGCTGATGTCCAGCCAGGACTGTGAGTAGCTCAGATGCAAGTTTGGGAGGTAAACCGTCGACCTCCATCGCCGTCCTTAGCAAAAACAAAACAAGATTAAACATCTACCGATTCGCGAAATAGTATCATCCCTTACTTGACAAAACAATGTGGAGCGCTTCGAATGACAAATCACGATCACGGACGTTAATTATACTTGTCGTTCATTAGGAAAAAGCTGCCGCCGCCGTGAGATTCGTCATCACTGTTCTGAGTGGCCACTGAACACTGCTGATGCGGTAAGTGATGACGCTTCGAACTGTCCTCTGACATTAGTGTGGCCAATGGTCATCTTACTCGATATGGTGACTGGAATGGTCTGGGGCGTGGCGGAGACGGGACGGGACGGGACGGGACGGGACGGGACGGGACGGGACGGGGCGCGCGGCGCATGCGAGCGGAGAAAGTGGGGCCGAATTCCTGTGGGAGTACGGTTCAGATTAATTCTGATCCCGTGTCACACCGGACTCGGAGAATCGCGATCTGAAGTCTCACTGTCTTGCGACACACACACACACATGTCAACACTGCCGCTGAACCGGAGACAAGATGTAGGGCAACGGACGCATCCGCTCCGGGATGATGAGTACCGTTATTATTGCAGACCCAGACCCAATGATGGTGTGCTGCGGGAGGGGGTCTGGGGTAACCGAAGACTGGTTGCACATTGGATAACACTATTCTTTAGAACTGTGTTTCCATTGTGAAACAAACCTGAGCTGTAAGGCATGACTTGTCTCAAGGATCGTATGATCCTCGAGATTATGATCGTAAGTTGTTTTGGATTTAACTACTATTATTGAAACAAGATATGTTTGGTTGATAATGAAGTGTAGGTAATTGTACTGTGTGCGATATATTGATATCGACCAGACGTCAAACAAATAAAACCGAGGCATGATTTGAAAGCAATGAATAGCGTATGCGTACAAAATGTAACAGTGGCACATATTTATATTAAATATATCACCACATTTGGTGAGCTTAAGCACCACCTTGGCTCGGTAAGCCCGTCCTCTTTAAGCACCGCCTTACCACCACGTGTCTCAGTCTAGGTGCAGCCCCATGTCTGCGGTTAGTAATATTTGCAGGTTTACCCGGCTCTTCTGAGGACTTTTCGCTCCGACAATTCAATGTTTTACCGAAAGGAAAATGTGCTCCGTGCCTGGCACCTGAGAGCCACAGCTGAATCACAATGCTACATAGTTGACCACATGTCGTGGTATTGGACCCCATGATGATGACTACATGCCTAAGCGTCAGACCACATGATGTGTACCTATGACTGACATTGGAAGTTGTATGAATAACGTCGGATATGCATTAAGTATGCCAACGACTAAGAGGAGATGTCAAATGGGTGTCATACATTAGCAGAATGTAAGGCCTCTAAAGCGCCAAACCACCGTCACCACCAGCGCACACCCCACGCATAATTGGAAAACACTAGTCTCCAAGATCTACATTGCAATAATTGTGAGCTTTACGATTGTTAATCTCTGCTGGCGAATTATCCCAAGTATCCCATCGGGTGAGTTGACACCGTAGACAGTATTTCGCTCTCAGTCGTTATCATTGTGCATCGGTGACCGCTCGATTGTTCAGTATTTCTTCAAAGACAAATGCAAAAAACGAGATTCCCTGATACTGTCTTACGGAAAAAGGGGCGTATCTGTGGGATAAGAGCGGAATGAAATCACATCCGGACGCTGCATTTCTGCGGGAAGTCATTCAAACTAAATTCGACATGCACGAAGTTGAGCGATGAGTAACTCTAACCAGTCATCTCTTACGCATCGGCTGAGCCAGCACTTCGTCATAACTACACTCTTCGTAGCACGACAGAGCTGCACATAGCCCAGCTAATGAAAAACGACGCCCCGGGATGTTTATGCGTAGAAAGCTGCCAGTTACATCACGAACAGACCCAAAACAGAACATCCAATCGCGTTCCGACCCAGCTGAGGACCGGGAGGGCGTCAATGGTCGATAAATCTGCTTCGAGCGCACCACCTGCCAGACGGTCGGCAAAGCACCGCTGTTCACTGCCCGTCCCCGGGCTATACATCACCCCATCCCCGACCGTGCTCCGCGGCGGAGTGGGCCCGGGGCGGGAACACCGGTCGCCACCGTGACCTGACCACTAATGAGCCGTGACCTGCCGTCTGGCTCCTCACGGGAGGTGGCGCGAGCTGTGGGGTGTCCCGTTCGAGACATCGCGCAACAAAAGCAAGGCGTGGCGGGACGGGGTGGGGCTCTGCGCGTCGGCGCAATGGTGGTGGTGGTGGTGGTGGTGGGGGGGGGGGGGGGTAAGTAGCTAACCGCTCTGAAAGTCTTTTGTCGCCCTCGATGAATGCATGAAGCGTTCATGAAAGCCGTGAAGCTACTGGCAACAGTGGCGGCGATGACGACAGTGATGGCGAGGTGGAGACAATGGTGACGCAGCTGCGTCGTTACCAGCTGCGGTACCGGTGGCGTTAACAGCGCCACCAGCCCCACCCGTGTCTGCCACGCGGCGTCGCCACGCACCACTGCTGCACGTGAGACTCACCTTGGCTCCGAGTCGGTTGCCGAGGATGTTGCACCGATTTTGCACGGATCAGTAGCGCTCCCTGCAAAGAGATCGCAAGCATGGCCACCCGCGGGAGATGCTCACACGCCAACGGAAGTTCTCATGAAAACTACGGGGCTGCAAGCTCATGAAAATAAAAGCACACCATACGGGGAGACGAGTGCAGTGCCGGGGTGCTAGTGAGGCTGAATAGTCGTGCAGCTCGATTTGACTACGTCATTGGTCACGTGGTAGTTAAAGTGGGATCGCTGACCTCGAAAAGTGGAGTTTCCAAAACTGGCATTCTTCGCCTGCTGTCGCCTGATACAAGCCTATTGATTGGTTCGCTATTCACGAGGATTCCGGCCAGCCAGGCTTTCGGCTCGCTGTCAGTCCAGTTATCTGATCTGAAAGGCTCAGAGCTTCGCCGAGCCGTCTAGTTTGATGTTTCCGAGACTCTTTGGGTCGCTAACTGCACGGTTTCACTCGTGTGAGGTCCGTCGCCCCCGCCCCCCCCCCCCAGTATCGGTCGGAAATGCGTATATTGCAATGTAAACTTGCGATCAGTGCATATCCCGAAATAAGTCCATTGTTAATAGTGTTAACAGCGATTTGATCCTAAACTAACCTAACATAACTTATATTTATGACTTAACCTAACCCCGCCATTACGTCCGATCGAGTAATAACAGGCCTACGCCATTAAGTCCGATAGAGTAGTAAACAGGCCTTCGCCATTAAATCCGATCGGGTCGGCCTAAGATTCGCTCGTAGCCATTAAGTCCGATCGGGTCGGCCTAAGTTTCGGTCGTAGCTATTAAGTCCGATCGGATCGGCCAAAGACTCGCTCGTAGCCATTCAGACGAGGGACTTATTTCGGAGTCTTCACTGATCGCAATTTTACATGGCAAATGATGCGTCGGACATAGCTCACCAGTGCTGGAGCGCCGGCCGCCTCGGTTTCGGTCCATATTGAGTGGTCACCACAGCCACATCATACTGTACCGCTCCGCGCCCAACGGAAATGGTTGCTTCGAACGGCTTAAAGAGGGCGGTGTGTAATTTGCCGGATTATCTGGCCAGGTTATGGACCAGGTGGGTGTGGGTTGAACGGAAATGGTACCATAGCATATCACCGACGACTGACCAAACAAATGCAATGGCAGCCAGTTTCGCCACATGATATCACAATTTCCCTGTTCTTTTCTCTTCCTCCTCTAGCTGCTTTCCGTGCCAGGCGGTGCTACACAGTGTCGGCGCGGCGGTTCGTCGCAGAACTGCCTCGATAGCTGACCTTGGGAAGCGGCCGACGGTCGGTCGGGCGGGGAGTGCGGCTATTCTGATCTCACTGCCACAACGCGGCATGCATGGCTATGAGGCTCTTATTCCGGGAGAAGCTCCACTCGGGCACCACCCAAACACCTTTGTTCCACTGTCGAACGAATCGCGCTCTTTTGGTGAACACCAGTGCCGTGTTTTTCCGCTGGGCTTAAGTGTCGTGCTGCCGTCTCGGTCGCGTGAACAGCTCGCAGGCGTTTGTCAAGGCGATAAGGAAGTATTGGCGTGAGGGCGGCGTTGTCGAGAACCACTTGCCACAGCAGCCGCGTTCCAGAAAACGTGTGCAAGGCCGAGTGGGAGTTCACAATTGAAGGCGCCTGACGAACTCTATTTTAAAACCACTCGGTTCGCATCGACACTTGACGATTTCCAGTGGTCTAGAGACCGACGCTTCTTCATCCTTATGGCACGATATTTAACACGCAAGATATTTCACGTTTCTGTCACTAAAAGTCTCGAGATCGTTACTTGTAGAGAGGAAGGTAACGCCAAAGATATCTGCTCCTTTGTCATGCACTACCGCCGAAGGAGACAGCGATAAACAGATGGTGAGAGATAATACTGTATTGAAAATCTGCAGCACACCGAGACAGAAGAAACACTCTGACGTCATGGATGTCACAACCCACAGATCTGCCGCGGCCGGTCACTCAATCTCACAAACACTCACCACCCACCGTCGGCGACGTTCCGGGGCGGAGCTTGAGCAGGGGTGCGTGACTAGGACTAATGAGTGGGGCAGGAAACGGACCGGGGCTCGCGCGGGACGAGTCGGCCGTTCGAGGCGAGACGACGGGACGAGCCGCGGACTCGAGCGCCAGCGGACTGGGCTTGAGCCTCGAGCGCGCGGCCCCTTCCCGCCTCTCGAAAATCGCCACCCCGAGGCAAGAACTCTCATTTCTCGGACAACAGTCACCGGAACTTGGTATCAGGAATCGGCACAGCACGGAAGCACCAGGTCAGCAGGAGGCGAACGTGTCGTTCTCGCCAGCGGCGACCGAACGTCAGCTGACCACGTCTCAGCGCCACGTGCAAACGTGCACACACGTGCGACACACGTGCAGCCACGAGCGGCGGTGCGCGGGCCGTGCAGCACGGGTCACGTGGGGCTCGCGGGGCGCCGCTTGCTCCGACTGTACTTACCGAGCAGACCACTTATCACAGAGCTGAGTTTCCAGAGTTTTTTCTCGCCACCCCTTCCACCGGACCGCGCCTTCTCTCGCGACAGGGCGTCCTTCAAGTCCAACGACTCACACTTGCGCATGCGCGGCGGGCGGGGCGGCGGCGGCAGGACGACGGAGCGCGGTCCGTGGGGCGTATCGTAGTTGGAGATGACCGTCGACCCAGAGCCAGAGCCCGAGTGGAACCCCGAGTCCGGACTCAGCAGTTCATCGGTCGGGCCGACGGGTACTTCGATGTGGTGCCAGCGCTGGCTCGGCATCAACATCGCCTCCATGTCCAGTCGCAGCTCACCGAGGACCTGGCTGTGCACGCGCTGTACCTGCTGCACCTCGGTGTGCACCTCTCCAGAGTAACGCGGCGGCGGCGGCGAAGGAGGCTCGGGCGGCAGGTCGCCTCGCATTCTCCGCGCCAACTCGTCCAGCTCTTCGTAGATGTTCTCACGGTCGTCACAGCGGGCGTAGTCGTAGTCCGACGGCCGGTCGTCGTCCATCTCGGAGAGGATCACCTCCGCAGGGGATACGATGCAGTCGTAGGCGTACGCGTAGTCGTCCTCACGATCGCTGCTCAGCTGCCGCTCGGCCGGCGCGCGCCGGAAGTCGTCGTAGTCGCCGTCGGGGTGTAGTCTCCTCCTCGCCTCCTGGAGGTGGCTAGAGACCGACGCTCGACTGTCCGTTCGCGTCCCAGCAATCCGCTGTCCGCCTAAACTATGCGCCGCCTCGATATCGAGCGCGTTGGAGCGTTTGCGTTGCTTCTCTGACGCCCGCTGGCGAAACGAGAAGGCGGTGGGCGGCACGGAGCCCTCGGGAACGGGCCGTTCGTCCCAGTGGTGCCAGTCCCAGTCGGCCAGGTGTGACGGGTCAGAGTAGGTCAGCGGCGCCGAGAGGGTCCTCACGCGCGAGAGACGCGGCAGAGGCCGCAGCCGGCCCGTGCTTGCCATCGGGTGGTCGCCCCGAGGAACGCGCAGCACATCGTCCGGATCTGCGGAGAGAAGAGACAGAGTGTTAGAGTGCGTGCTGGTATGGAGACGTGCGGCAGAAGTGCGTGACGGTAAATATATGGGTGGTCAGAGGGTGGGTGGGACGGAGGAAGTTCGAGTGGAGGGCCCGGGGTGGTATGAAAGGCGCCATGGGTGGGCTCGTGTCGGGGCGGACCCAGAGAAAGCTGCGTAATGTTGGACGCAAGTCGGGGAAAACAAACGTGGAACACGCCATGGGTCGCCGGTCAGACAAAACACAGCACCCAGGACAAAGCACGGCGCTTAGAGTATTGATAAGGCGATCGTTATCCGCTATGACTCTCTTGAACCTCAGAGAGCTAGTGAGACTAAGGCCGTCGTTAAACCCGGCAAAACAGATCGTTTCCCTGCCGCTGCAAATAAAACACCCTCTTGTCTGCCAATCTACAAGGCCATAACGGACAGATAGTCACCAAACTAAAGGGCATTTCCTCCACTTTGAGAAAACACCGCTCGATCTCGGCTCGGCCAGCGAACCCCTTGCACGCGCAACCTCGCACCAGTTATCTGGCGCCATCAGATAACGTCCCTCCCTCCCTCGGCTCCGAGGCAGCGAGCGGACAATTCCTGTGAAACCAGCGCCGACCGCCGACTGGCTTCTGTGAACCGCCGACCGAGCGTGCCGCCGGTGGCCGGCGAGAGGCCGTTCCCGCGAACAGACCGCCTCGCCGACCGGCTCTGTGACGTCACATCACCACTGCCGGTCCAGTGGTGATACAGTGCCTCACACCAGCGAGACAATGACCGGCTCTGTGACGTCACATCACCACTGCCGGTCCAGTGGTGATGAAGTGCCTCACACCAGCGAGACAATGACCGGATTTGCGGGACGTCAGTTCAGTTTCACTAATTCCGTGGCCGCCAGCGCATCGTTCGCAGCTCTCGGCGGTGAGTGCAGCTGATCCCGAGTCGCTGATTCAGCGATGTGGTTGCGCGCGGCGTCACGGGCTGGTTCATAATACACGATTACACATCGCACAGGGCATGCCTCACCCCACCTTACCCTGTCCTGCCCTGCCCAGCTCGGCTCGGCCCTGCCCTGCTCGGCTCGGCTCGGCGCGGGTCGGTGATGGGGCCAACAATTACAAGGCGAGCAGGTTAGGCGCCTGGGCTTCCGCGGCCGGCGGCGGGGGCGAGGCTGGTTCGCCTCCCCTTCCCTCCCCTCCAGCCGGCACCCAGACTCGTCTATCGCTACATCTCGCTGGCGTCCTCCACCCGCGTCCTCTCCCGTCTCCTGGCGTCCTCGCGCTGTCCCGGCATGTCTCATGTTTTGTCACAGCCGCGGTGGGGTTCATCTCATCCGCGTGGCATCCGCGGCGGAGCCGGCACCACGCTGCGCTAGCCAGGCTGTGACACTCGACAGGGCCAGGGCTGGAGGGGAGAGGGCGAGGTAACCGCCAGCGAGACAGCCGTCCGCCCGCTTTCCACGCACGGCTGCTCGGCGTCGCAGCACCCCCACTTAGCGACATTTTTAGTCTCCGCGTGCCTCCATGGCTGCTGCACGGGACATTCGACACGCCAGAGGTCGGCTGTCCCGGCCAGGAGAGGGGCAGAGACCGACAAAAAGGCACGCGGTCCGTCAGCTCGGCCGACCGAGAACAGCCAACGCCCGGCGGCGTTCCGTGCGGTGCGGGCTCAAGGTTCCGCTTCGTTTTGTTCACCGGAAACGACCGGCTTTACTGAGCTGAGCGTCATCAGGGACGGCGAGGTGGCGAGCCTAATGGGAACTGATCCACAACTGCGTCCTTCCTGCCTCGGCTACCAGGCACGAACGGACGGGAGGGGATCCGGCGGGTGACGGTGACGGTGACGGTGACGGTGACGGTGACGGTGATAACAGTGACGGTGACGGTGCCGATGATAAGTGACAGTAACGGTGTCGGTAACTGAGATGGCGGCGGTCCCGATGACAGTGACGGTGATGGTGCCGATGATAACAGTGACGGTAACGGTGCCGGCGACGGAGATGGCGGCGGAGAGCGCCGCGTCATCCGCGGTCCAGTGGCGCGGAACCGACGGCGTCCTGCTCGCAGCGTCATCGCGGAGAGAAGTTTCACCGGGCAGAGACAGGTGCCGACAGATGGCCACGCTGTTACCGCCGGTGGCTTCATCTTCTCCTGCCGCTACCTTCCCTTCGCCTTGCTCTTACTTCTCCGAGCCTTTAACACATCCGTCGTTACCGCCCGGTACCGCGCCTGCACCTCGACGTCGCTGTCTGTCACCAGGACCTGCCTCCCGCGGGGCCCGAACCGAGCCGGACGCGAACCTGACTACGTAACAGGAGAGTTGCCTATGGATGAGCACGGAGCAGAGTTCAGACACGTCCGTCTCACAGCCGTCCGGAGGCAGATATTCTACCAGCCAGTCTTGCTCGCAGCGTCGCCAAGTTTTCTCATCCTAAAAGGACTACGATCCCTGAGCCGTTAACCGCGAAACCGTGAAAGTTTTCTCGACCTAAAGGAACACAATGGGAACTCCTCTACGATTGCCATATGACTCATTTCCGCGCTCATCCCTCTGAATCGGGTCGCAGCCGGTCTGGCGGGTCAGCGGCATGGTCCGGCACGGGTCACTGACACGATTCCGCAACACGAAGCGTCTCGCAATCGCATCCGGCGCGAACCGCTGGACATCGGCGCGGCGGCTCGCGCGGGAGAAACGAGAGGTTTCCGGCCAGCCATGGGCGTGGTCGAACGGGACGAAACGACACCGCTCGCGGCACATGTCACCACCTCCATCGTTTTCGCCTCGCGCCGCGCCCCTGCGCCGGTTACGTCAGCACCGATCGCTGCCGCCGCCTGCGGGCAGCGACAATCGACGTGGCGCGGCCGGCGGTTAATGGACCTGACGTCTGCGGCGACAACGGGAGACATGCTACTGCCCGCCTGCCCGCTACGTCGCCACAAAGAGCAATGCCGCGCGTGAGTGCCGCTTTGCTACGCCTGCAACTGTCGCGGAACGCCGCGATTAGCCGGGACTAACTGGAGGCGAGCCTTGCGCAAAGTGCTCCAGTTTGGCGACTGCCCCGCCGCGCGGGCACCAGGTCACGGGTCGCTTGTAGCGGAGTGACGGGGCGTTGAGCGTTCTGCAGGGTCCAGCGCGGTGCGGTCACATTCCGAGACCGGATGTCACGGGCGGTAGAGGGCGGTTTTTGTGATGGTGATGACTGGCTGCCAATGGGAGTCGAGACACACCTGGGAACATCCCAGCCAGCGCGTGCAGAAAACAAAGAGCGGAACTGGCCGACACACTGACCCAATAGTTGCATTCTAACCGCGCCCTGTCGCCCTCCCGGACTGACTAGGTCAGGCTGCGGTCAGACCAGCTGCAACTATCGGGTTAGAAGAGCTGACCGCTGAGTTGACCGCTGAATTGATTGGTCACACATAGCTGAATCGGTAATATGCAGCAAGTCATTTGTCAGGGCGGCCAAAGAAGCTGTTTCACCCCGGTGGTTTTTAGCTGCTATGCATAGCGAAGGCAAACAGGGTCACCCAGACGATTATTGTTGTTTAAATGGCTATTGTCATTAACGACTTGGATGCATACAAGATAATCATTAGACAATTTTGCTTAATGATAAGCGCGTATCTGTGTGCATTAATTTTAATTTGATGGGTAGTAAAGTCTGCAAACATTGCGGAAGAAAAATAACACTCCATGAAAGTAATGATAAATCCAGAGTGTCGTCTTCCACCAAATAAGCGGATGCAAATATTCACAGCAAGAGTTGAAGCGAAGGAACTGGTTTTCTATAAGACCGATCCGTTGTTCAATGTTCATTTCACCACGAATCTGATATAGTGTGGTTCGCTGTCATGTCGCTGCACGCGAGCCCTTCACGGGTAGGCTTAATGCTCGGATTTAGATGGTGATTACAAAACGGCATATGCATAACTGGAAAGTATTCCACCACAAGATCAGCTGTATTGTTTTTAGTGCGACATGTCTTCAGCTGACGTAATTCCCGAGAAAAAAAATCCGGAAGACTTAAGATATCAAACGAGGCGATTTAGACATCAAACGAGGCTGCCTATGTTGAACTGGCATGATGGAGATAACCAGACAGATGTCCCCGACAGCAGCTGTTGTTTCGGTTCGACCAAACATCTTCGACAGCCACAGCGATCGACGGCAATGTGTCATACAGCGATCGGGAGATGAGAGGTAAACTTCTTCACCCAGTGATCGAGAGACAAGACAAACCATTGCTAGGAACGACACGCCACGACCAGTCGATATAAGAACTGAAGGCGGCCACAGATTATGACCCAGAGTTTAATTTCGACAGCCCAGGAGACTTAACTTATCCGGACATCTCCCACTCCGGCACAAACGATCGAAGTAAACCAGCAACAACAGTCCACAAAAGGACCAACACCGATGGTAACACCACAGCACCTCACTCACCAGTTAACGCTCTTCGCAGAGGCCGAAACGCCGGTCCGGGAGGGGGCATCCAGGCGGTCATGATGACCAACTATTGCTCACTATTCTGCTATATCACAGTCTTCCTGTCGGTCCGTATTGGCTGTGTGTGTTTGTTTGTTTGCACGGTGTATGTGTCGGTCCGCGCCGCCGTGAGGAGCGGACAGTCCAGCTCCGTGCGGCTCGCGCTCCGCTCGACTACTACCTTCCCACGGCGAGCCGGCCAGCGTCCAGTCAGCGCTGGCGCGCGTGCGCCTCACTGGCCCTGGATTAATCAGAACCGGTCTCTCCCTCCTGACAGTCACCGGCGGGGTTTGAGTCAGAGCCCCTCCCGCCGGGGGAGGGGTGGGGTCGATACGCAAACAGAGCAGAAAGTCGGTGACTCAGGTGACGTCACTCATCAAATGACGTCATGAGTGTAATGATGATGATTTGGGCTTAAGGGCGCCTCAGCAACTCGGATATGTGGCGCCCATATCATATATGTAATGAGCGCCCGGTCCAGTCAGAGTTTCGGAGAGCAGGCTCGTGTAAAAACAGCTCGATTTAAGCGCGGCACTACAGCGGCGGAAGTGTACCGACCCTAGTGACTTCACACGAGTTTGTGACGTCACAATCTCTCAGGGACGAGGGGCTAATTGAGCCGTGGGCCGGTTCGTGGAACTTTGTCTGGGGATTTTCAGGCGCTCTGGGGAATTGTGGCGACGCAGTTTGGTGCTAATGGTGAAATTGTTCAGCGTTCAGATAGGTTCGACTTCTGTTCTAAGAATGTTTGGAGGATATATCAGCGAGTCAGCGAGTCGCCATAAATAAATGTGACGACGTTGTGTGTAACAACGTCGTCACATTTAATCCGAGATACGCCATTGTTTGACCACTTTAACGCCATTAGTCATTTAAACTTACTGACCTGGGCCAACGAAAAACCACCAATGGACGTTTCAACCTCACCGCCTATCATAACAAGAACGAGTAGTTAAACACCACCTTACACAACTTTGGCACCGTGCGAAGCGATGGGGCCATTGTTCTGCTGGAAGACTAACGGACCTGGTCACCGACGTTTCAGCACTGTATGCAAATGCACCACACCGCAGTATAGAAAGTGGCAGATCGAAGAAGACCGAGTCCGTGATGCCGTCGAGTCATAACGGTGCAGTACTCCCCAGTCGGCACACCCAGAGTGATCTCCTGCCCGACTCGTGATCGGCGACAAAAGACGGCGAAATGCGGTCTGGAGCGACGTGCCGGAGCGACGGGCCAAAAGCGGAGTCGATAACGGCGATGGGTGTGGAGCAATGGCCGATCGCCTTGTGACGGCGATGGGTCTGGAGCAATGGCCGATCGCATTGTGCTGTCGGCACCATTCTGTGACAGTCCTGCGTCAGGTCACGGCGCACCTGCTCACAACGCCCTCTGGAGGGCTCAGCCACAAGTATTGCGGTGTCCAATCCATCGACCCACGAGAATGCTGGGTAAGCCAGTGTCTCAGGCGCTCTGAGGGAGCATCATACCGTGAGCGCTCTGAAGAAATACATCCAATGGACCGTTTATCATGCATGGTGGTTTGGAACAAACGTTTTGTCAACGCCTCAGGTGGGTTTGTGAGAAATAGGAAGTTATATTGTCTTCTTCGGGGTTTTAAAATGAAATGGAGTCTTCGAATGCGAGGCGACTGAGAGCTGCGCTGAGTGGACAGACGGATCAGGAAACCTGTATTTAGAACGGCGCTTTCCCTCATTATAGACTATCATCATTACCATGAGATAGGCCCAACGGTGTGCCTTAAAGGCTTTTGCCAATTTGGGAAACAGTGAGGAGATAAAATTACGCACCGTCTGACGGAGAAAGGAAACCCGGTGGATGTTTCGCAAACTGTATGATTCAATCTTTCAACTTCCTCCCCAGTCTACCAACCGTGTCGGCTGCGGCTGCATGCCATTAAACATTCACCATATTATAATGATGCAAATGACACCCTAACAATCTCTGTCGTTACATCTGGCTTCACGGCGAGTAGCGGCGATGCAGCTCGGGAGAGTCCCTATAAAGCGCCAGTTGAACGGTTAGCTACCAGCCACACCACTCCGCTTTGAACTACCCGTCGTCACCGTCCCGTTCCCGGCGCGGCGGCGCGGCGGCGCGGCGGCGGTCATCAGGCGCGCCCAGCGGCCGTCGGTCGACATCAGGTGTTACGTCATCATTACGTCACCGTCATCTGTTTGGGTTCGATTAGACCAGCCGTCGCCTACCCGCGCAGATGTCCGATGTTTCACACCGGCCGCCTGTGGTCTGTGCTGGAGATACTTTCGGTCTTGCACCGACAGTATGGGTGAAAAATCGACGGGAACTTGATGAACGATTACTGCAAATTTTGAAACCCTGCTACGAAGAACATCACTAAAAGTGCTAGCTTTTTGAAAGCTTCCGATTACTAAGCGCACCATGACTTTTAATACATTACATCATTTTATGTGGCACTTATCCTGACATCCATTAAAAAGTGTGATTGATTTCGAGCAAGTTTCCGCTTTTTTCTACTCAAAGACATGACGCCAAGCAAAGCTAAACCCTAATTGATTCCGCGGAGGCGTCAGGGTCACTTATAATCACCGGTGTCCCAGACAACGTCCAGTGAGGTCACTGTGCTCGCTATCAGCGGATAATTATCGGAACCAGGTGTGTAAGGCCCCGCTGGACATAGGACGAAGACAATTGACCAGACGGCTCAAATGGTGGGAGACCTGTCATGACGTCCTGACGCACAAACGGCGGACGATCATTCTTTTTTTGCGACAATAAATGGTGGGAGATTGCCAGGAACGTTTCCAAGGTCTTTGAAGCCTCGGCATGTTAGAAAATACACGGTAAAGTAAAGATGAAAAAAGCATTGCTAGCAGTTTAACAGCTGATAACATGGGAATGACCTCAAATAGTCCACTCTCTCACACGACGAACGGCTGCGGCATCCAACCGGTCCAGGCGCTCCAGAACCGAGCATACCTCCTACAAGTAACTTTCTTTCCACCCATGAGCGCAAGGCCAAGCCAGCTTTCCAAACAAGCGGGCAACATCACCGAATGACACCATTTCCCTTTCGGAGTGTATCCGGTTATTTCAAGCAGGTCAGTCACCGGACCATCACCGAACCGTCACCGGACCGTCACCGGACCATCACCTTGCTAGCACCGCGCTACTATCCGACCAACACAGGACCATGGAACCATAGACCATCATCGAATTGTCATCGGACCATAGACCACCTCAGAACCGTCACCAGACCGTCACCGGACCGTCACCGGACCGTCACCGAACCGTCACCGGACCGTCACCGGACCGTCACCGGACCGTCACCGGACCATTACCGGACCTTCACCGGACCATCACCGGACTTTCACTGGACCGTCACCGGACCATCACCGGACCATCACCGGACCATAGACCATCATCGCACCATGACCGGACAATAGACCATCGCGGGACCAATAAAGGACCATCACTAGACCATCACCGGACCATCACCGGACCCTCTTCAAACAGACACCCTTCACCGTCCTTCACCCTTCATCCAAACTAATCTCGCCTACGACCCTGACCGGTGGTGGCACGTGCGTGAGACGGGCAGACGCGTGGTTACCGCGGCGTCTGGTCCGCGGCGTCTGGCCGACCTTCCCTGGGGTACTGGGCGGGGCCGCCACCACCAGCCCGCCGCGTCCGGACCGACCGGTCTCGATCGCTGGGTGACCCGGTTTCGGTCGGTGGGCAGGTGCCGGGCTGTTCAGGCCGCTGACCGGCCCCAGACTGCGCCTTAGATTGGACTGGGCGTGGGTCGTCCAACGGAGACGATCAACGGAGACGACCAGCAGAGACGACCAGCGGAGACGACCAGCGGAGACGACCAGCAGAGACGACCAGCAGAGACGACCAGCAGAGACGACCAGCGGAGACGACCAGCGGAGACGACCAGCAGAGACGACCAGCGGAGACGACCAGCGGAGACGACCAGCGGAGACGACCAGCGGAGACGACCAGCGGAGCGCACGCCGAAGACCAGCGAAACAAACGAAATTCTGAGAAAACCACGAGCACGGTACAGCGCGGGTCAAAAAGTCGGAGAGAGAGGGAGACGGGCAGGAAGTGGCGGATAGAGGAAACGTGGTGTGGGCCAATGGGAGGTATACGGGGCCAGCGGTGATGTCGGATGGGCTGGCGAGGAGAGGCGGTGTGAATCTCAATGAGGTGTGACGTCACAGCTGGCTGCTCTGAGAGGTTCGAGTCTCTCTGAGTCGGACTGCGGAGATCGGCTGGCCTGTCAGCAATACAGCCTAGTTAGTGCTGTTGGCACAGGTCACATATTCGGCCCAGTTGGCTCTGTCGGCACTGTCGGCACTGTCGGCCCAGTTGGCCCAGTTGGCACTTGGCACTGTCGGAACAGTTGACCCAGTTGGAATTTGACACTGTCGGCACAGTTGACCCAGTTGGCACTTGGCACTGTCGGCCCAGTTGGCACTTGGCACTGTCGGCACAGTTGACCCAGTTGGCACTTGGCACTGTCGGCCCAGTTGGCACTTGGCACTGGCGGCACAGTTGGCCTAGTTGGCACTGTCGGCCCAGTTGGCCCAGTTGGCACTTGGCACTGTCGGCACAGTTGGTCCAGTTGGCACTTGACACTGTCTGCCCAGTTGGCCCAGTTGGCACTTGGCACTGTCGGAACAGTTGACCCAGTTGGAATTTGGCACTGTCGGCACAGTTGACCCAGTTGGCACTTGGCACTGTCGGCACAGTTGACCCAGTTGGCACTTGGCAATGTCGGCCCAGTTGGCACTTGGCACTGTCGGCACAGTTGACCCAGTTGGCACTTGGCACTGTCGGCCCAGTTGGCACTTGGCACTGGCGGCACAGTTGGCCTAGTTGGCACTGTCGACCCAGTTGGCCCAGTTGGCACTTGGCACTGTCGGCACAGTTGGTCCAGTTGCCACTTGGCACTGTCTGCCCAGTTGGCCCAGTTGGCACTTGTCACTGTCGGCACAGTTGACATTGTTGGCACTTGGCACTGTCTGCCCAGTTGGCATTGTTGGCACTTGTCACTGTCGGCACAGTTGACATTGTTGGCACAGATGTCTGCGCTGAGAGGCCATATTATCCGAGACTGCCCGCTGGGAACGGTCGGCCGTCGTACCGGAGCACAGTTGACACAGTCGGCACAGTTGGCACTGTTGGTACGGTTGGCACAGTGCACGTAGTTAGCACTGTTGGGTACAATACTTTGGCTGGTCAGGTGTTGTTTCAGTTGGCATAATTGTCAGCGCAGGGAGACCAGTCTCTCAGTGAACTGACGGTCTGTTAACAACAACTGACGGTCTGTTAACAACAACTGACGGTCTGTTAACAACAACTGACAGTCTGGTAACAACAACTGACGGTCTGGTAACAACAACTGACGGTCTGGTAACAACAACTGACGGTCTGCTAACAACAACTGACGGCCTGTTACAACAACTGACGGTCTGTTAACAACAACTGACGGTCTGTTAACAACAACTGATGGTCTGGTAACAACAACTGACGGTCTGTTAACAACAACTGACGGTCTGTTAACAACAACTGACGGTCTGTTAACAACAACTGACGGTCTGTTAACAACAACTGACGGTCTGTTAACAACAAATGACGGTCTGTTAACAACAACTGACGGTCTGTTAACAACAACTGACGGTATGTTAACAACAATTGGCTTGCGTTCTGCAGCACAGTTCACTTTTCAGGCCAACAATCAGTGGACCGTGTGACCACGGTAGATGCCCTGGCTTGTTAGGCGACGTCGAAAGCTCTGGTCTTTGAGGTCAATACGCGACCAATGACCATGCGATAGTCATATGCTAAAGCGTCGATCTCATGGGAAGTCAGCGGTATATTGTTCTAGTGAAACTACAGTCAGGGAAAAGTTGTATCCGTGCCCGGCAGAACACGGACAGCCATTACTCACGTACTGTGAGACTCACAATACTCACGTACTGTGAGACTCACATTACTCACGTACTGTGAGATTTGCCACAGTGTCCAGCATCGAGTATCTACCAATATCCAGCTGGGCGCGAAATGACCTCTCCAGTCCGTGCACCGAAAAACCTCTAATCATCATTATCGAGCAATGTCCGGTCAACTAAACGCAGTCAGGAGTAGGCGTTTCACAACACGTTACATCGCAAAGCGATACCGACCGAACCCTGACCACCACCGAATTGTAAACAGTCAACCTACATATGCATGACTGAAAGTGATCCAAATGTACCCCACTACCCAAGTCAAGTCATGTACGTCAATGACCTCACATGACCCGTCGCACAACCTTCGATCGCCTCACGTTGGCCTCCTTCGCCAATGACCACACCCATGGGACCAGGTCGCACGGTCTGGGATGGACCAACTCCGACAAAAACCGACCAAGACACCCCGATGGCGTGCCCACCGAAGCGAAGAGCGGTCGTCCGGCGTCAGCCCGTTTTTACCTCACACCCTATGCGATTTGGCGCCATTTTTTGTCGCGCGCTCCGGCTGGCCGGCGCGGCGCGTCCCATGGAAAGGCGGGATTAACAGTGGTCGTGTCGAAAGAATCGGTGCCGCCCGACCGCCCCCTCCCCCCCGGCTGCCGCCGCGGGTAAAACAAGACTCAGCGCCGCCCGGCTGCCGCTGCGAGTAAGACCAGTCTGGCCCTCGCCATCTGTCATTAATGCCACGGCGAAGAACCGCACTGCGTCGGCTCCGGCTTTAAAGCCGGTCAAACAACCGGGCACGGTGCCATTTTGCCGGGCGCGGTGATTATTTAGTAGCCGGGTTTCTCCCGCCCCGGCGCCGCAGCGAGCGAGGCTATTTATCCGGGCTTTGAGCCCGGACCACACCGACTAGACAGTGAAATGGGGGGGAGCGATCGTAAGCCCGGACCACACCGACTAGACAGTGAAATGGGGGGACCGATCGTAAGCCCGGACCACACCGACTAGACAGTGAAATGGGGGGACCGATCGTAAGCCCGGACCACACCGACTAGACAGTGAAATGGGGGAGCGATCGTAAGCCCGGACCACACCGACTAGACAGTGAAATGGGGGGGAGCGATCGTAAGCCCGGACCACACCGACTAGACAGTGAAATGGGGGAGCGATCGTAAGCCCGGACCACACCGACTAGACAGTGAAATGGGGGAGCGATCGTAAGCCCGGACCACACCGACTAGACAGTGAAATGGGGGGAGCGATCGTAAGCCCGGACCACACCGACCAGACAGTGAAATGGGGGGAGCGATCGTAAGCCCGGACCACACCGACTGGACAGTGAAATGGGGGGAGCGATCGTAAGCCCGGACCACACCGACTGGACAGTGAAATGGGGGGAGCGATCGTAAGCCCGGACCACACCGACTAGACAGTGAAATGGGGGGAGCGATCGTAAGCCCGGACCACACCGACTAGACAGTGAAATGGGGGAGCGATCGTAAGCCCGGACCACACCGACTAGACAGTGAAATGGGGGAGCGATCGTAAGCCCGGACCACACCGACTAGACAGTGAAATGGGGGAGCGATCGTAAGCCCAGACCACACCGACTGGACAGTTAAATGGGGGGAGCGATCGTAAGCCCGGACCACACCGACTAGATAGTGAAATGGGGGAACGATCGTAAGCCCGGACCACACCGACTAGACAGTGAAATGGGGGGAGCGATCGTAAGCCCGGACCACACCGACTAGACAGTGAAATGGGGGAGCGATCGTAAGCCCGGACCACACCGACTAGACAGTGAAATGGGGGGAGCGATCGTAAGCCCGGACCACACCGACTGGACAGTGAAATGGGGGGACCGATCGTAAGCCCGGACCACACCGACTAGACAGTGAAATGGGGGGAGCGATCGTAAGCCCGGACCACACCGACTAGACAGTGAAATGGGGGAACGATCGTAAGCCCGGACCACACCGACTAGACAGTGAAATGGGGGGAACGATCGTAAGCCCGGACCACACCGACTAGACAGTGAAATGGGGGGAGCGATCGTAAGACCGGACCACACCGACTAGACAGTGAAATGGGGGGAACGATCGTAAGCCCGGACCACACCGACTAGACAGTGAAATGGGGGGAGCGATCGTAAGCCCGGACCACACCGACTAGACAGTGAAATGGGGGGAGCGATCGTAAGCCCGGACCACACCGACTGGACAGTGAAATGGGGGGAGCGATCGTAAGCCCGGACCACACCGACTGGACAGTGAAATGGGGGGAGCGATCGTAAGCCCGGACCACACCGACTAGACAGTGAAATGGGGGGAGCGATCGTAAGCCCGGACCACACCGACTAGACAGTGCAATGGGGGGAGCGATCGTAAGCCCGGACCACACCGACTGGACAGTGAAATGGGGGGAGCGATCGTAAGCCCGGACCACACCGACTGGACAGTGAAATGGGGGAACGATCGTAAGCCCGGACCAGACCGACTAGACAGTGAAATGGGGGGAGCGATCGTAAGCCCGGACCACACCGACTAGACAGTGAAATGGGGGAGCGATCGTAAGCCCGGACCACACCGACTAGACAGTGAAATGGCGGAACGATCGTAAGCCCGGACCACACCGACTAGACAGTGAAATGGGGGAACGATCGTAAGCCCGGACCACACCGACTAGACAGTGAAATGGGGGGAGCGATTGTAAGCCCGGACCACACCGACTAGACAGTGAAATGGGGGAGCGATCGTAAGCCCGGACCACACCGACTGGACAGTGAAATGGGGGGAGCGATCGTAAGCCCGGACCACACCGACTAGACAGTGAAATGGGGGGAGCGATCGTAAGCCCGGACCACACCGACTGGACAGTGAAATGGGGGGAGCGATCGTAAGCCCGGACCACACCGACTGGACAGTGAAATGGGGGAACGATCGTAAGCCCGGACCACACCGACTAGACAGTGAAATGGGGGGAGCGATCGTAAGCCCGGACCACACCGACTAGACAGTGAAATGGGGGAGCGATCGTAAGCCCGGACCACACCGACTAGACGGTGAAATGGGGGAACGATCGTAAGCCCGGACCACACCGACTAGACAGTGAAATGGGGGAACGATCGTAAGCCCGGACCACACCGACTAGACAGTGAAATGGGGGGAGCGATCGTAAGCCCGGACCACACCGACTAGACAGTGAAATGGGGGAGCGATCGTAAGCCCGGACCACACCGACTAGACAGTGAAATGGGGGGAGCGATCGTAAGCCCGGACCACACCGACTAGACAGTGAAATGGGGGGAGCGATCGTAAGCCCGGACCACACCGACTAGACAGTGAAATGGGGGGAGCGATCGTAAGCCCGGACCACACCGACTAGACAGTGAAATGGGGGGAGCGATCGTAAGCCCGGACCACACAGACTAGACAGTGAAATGGGGGGAGCGATCGTAAGCCCGGACCACACCGACTAGACAGTGAAATGGGGGGAGCGATCGTAAGCCCGGACCACACCGACTAGACAGTGAAATGGGGGGAGCGATCGTAAGCCCGGACCACACCGACTAGACAGTGAAATGGGGGGAGCGATCGTAAGCCCGGACCACACCGACTAGACAGTGAAATGGGGGGAGCGATCGTAAGCCCGGACCACACCGACTAGACAGTGAAATGGGGGGAGCGATCGTAAGCCCGGACCACACCGACTAGACAGTGAAATGGGGGAGCGATCGTAAGCCCGGACCACACCGACTAGACAGTGAAATGGGGGAACGATCGTAAGCCCGGACCACACCGACTAGACAGTGAAATGGGGGGAGCGATCGTAAGCCCGGACCACACCGACTAGACAGTGAAATGGGGGGAGCGATCGTAAGCCCGGACCACACCGACTAGACAGTGAAATGGGGGAACGATCGTAAGCCCGGACCACACCGACTAGACAGTGAAATGGGGGGAGCGATCGTAAGCCCGGACCACACCGACTAGACAGTGAAATGGGGGAACGATCGTAAGCCCGGACCACACCGACTAGACAGTGAAATGGGGGGAGCGATCGTAAGCCCGGACCACACCGACTAGACAGTGAAATGGGGGGAGCGATCGTAAGCCCGAACCACACCGACTAGACAGTGAAATGGGGGAACGATCGTAAGCCCGGACCACACCGACCAGACAGTGAAATGGGGGGAGCGATCGTAAGCCCGGACCACACCGACTGGACAGTGAAATGGGGGGAGCGATCGCAAGCCCGGACCACACCGACTAGACAGTGAAATGGGGGGAGCGATCGTAAGCCCGGACCACACCGACTAGACAGTGAAATGGGGAGAGCGATCGTAAGCCCGGACCACACCGACTTGACAGTGAAATGGGGGGAGCGATCGTAAGCCCGGACCACACCGACTGGACAGTGAAATGGGGGGAGCGATCGTAAGCCCGGACCACACCGACTAGACAGTGAAATGGGGGGAGCGATCGTAAGCCCGGACCACACCGACTAGACAGTGAAATGGGGGAACGATCGTAAGCCCGGACCACACCGACTAGACAGTGAAATGGGGGGAGCGATCGTAAGCCCGGACCACACCGACTAGACAGTGAAATGGGGGGAGCGATCGTAAGCCCGAACCACACCGACTAGACAGTGAAATGGGGGAACGATCGTAAGCCCGGACCACACCGACCAGACAGTGAAATGGGGGGAGCGATCGTAAGCCCGGACCACACCGACTGGACAGTGAAATGGGGGGAGCGATCGCAAGCCCGGACCACACCGACTAGACAGTGAAATGGGGGGAGCGATCGTAAGCCCGGACCACACCGACTAGACAGTGAAATGGGGGGAGCGATCGTAAGCCCGGACCACACCGACTTGACAGTGAAATGGGGGGAGCGATCGTAAGCCCGGACCACACCGACTGGACAGTGAAATGGGGGGGAGCGATCGTAAGCCCGGACCACACCGACTAGACAGTGAAATGGGGGGAGCGATCGTAAGCCCGGACCACACCGACTAGACAGTGAAATGGGGGGAGCGATCGTAAGCCCGGACCACACCGACTGGACAGTGAAATGGGGGGAGCGATCGTAAGCCCGGACCACACCGACTGGACAGTGAAATGGGGGAGCGATCGTAAGCCCGGACCACACCGACTAGACAGTGAAATGGGGGGAGCGATCGTAAGCCCGGACCACACCGACTAGACAGTGAAATGGGGGGAGCGATCGTAAGCCCGGACCACACCGACTAGACAGTGAAATGGGGGGAGCGATCGTAAGCCCGGACCACACCGACTAGACAGTGAAATGGGGGAACGATCGTAAGCCCGGACCACACCGACTAGACAGTGAAATGGGGGGAGCGATCGTAAGCCCGGACCACACCGACTAGACAGTGAAATGGGGGAACGATCGTAAGCCCGGACCACACCGACTAGACAGTGAAATGGGGGGAGCGATCGTAAGCCCGGACCACACCGACTAGACAGTGAAATGGGGGGAGCGATCGTAAGCCCGAACCACACCGACTAGACAGTGAAATGGGGGAACGATCGTAAGCCCGGACCACACCGACCAGACAGTGAAATGGGGGGAGCGATCGTAAGCCCGGACCACACCGACTGGACAGTGAAATGGGGGGAGCGATCGCAAGCCCGGACCACACCGACTAGACAGTGAAATGGGGGGAGCGATCGTAAGCCCGGACCACACCGACTAGACAGTGAAATGGGGGGAGCGATCGTAAGCCCGGACCACACCGACTTGACAGTGAAATGGGGGGAGCGATCGTAAGCCCGGACCACACCGACTGGACAGTGAAATGGGGGAGAGATCGTAAGCCCGGACCACACCGACTAGACAGTGAAATGGGGGGAGCGATCGTAAGCCCGGACCACACCGACTAGACAGTGAAATGGGGGGAGCGATCGTAAGCCCGGACCACACCGACTGGACAGTGAAATGGGGGGAGCGATCGTAAGCCCGGACCACACCGACTGGACAGTGAAATGGGGGAGCGATCGTAAGCCCGGACCACACCGACTAGACAGTGAAATGGGGGGAGCGATCGTAAGCCCGGACCACACCGACTAGACAGTGAAATGGGGGGAGCGATCGTAAGCCCGGACCACACCGACTAGACAGTGAAATGGGGGAACGATCGTAAGCCCGGACCACACCGACTAGACAGTGAAATGGGGGAGCGATCGTAAGCCCGGACCACACCGACTAGACAGTGAAATGGGGGAGCGATCGTAAGCCCGGACCACACCGACTAGACAGTGAAATGGGGGGAGCGATCGTAAGCCCGGACCACACCGACTAGACAGTGAAATGGGGGGAGCGATCGTAAGCCCGGACCACACCGACTAGACAGTGAAATGGGGGGAGCGATCGTAAGCCCGGACCACACCGACTAGACAGTGAAATGGGGGAGCGATCGTAAGCCCGGACCACACCGACTAGACAGTGAAATGGGGGAGCGATCGTAAGCCCGGACCACACCGACTAGACAGTGAAATGGGGGGAGCGATCGTAAGCCCGGACCACACCGACTAGACAGTGAAATGGGGGGAGCGATCGTAAGCCCGGACCACACCGACTAGACAGTGAAATGGGGGGAGCGATCGTAAGCCCGGACCACACCGACTAGACAGTGAAATGGGGGGAGCGATCGTAAGCCCGGACCACACCGACTAGACAGTGAAATGGGGGGAACGATCGTAAGCCCGGACCACACCGACTAGACAGTGAAATGGGGGGAGCGATCGTAAGCCCGGACCACACCGACTAGACAGTGAAATGGGGGGAGCGATCGTAAGCCCGGACCACACCGACTGGACAGTGAAATGGGGGGAGCGATCGTAAGCCCGGACCACACCGACTAGACAGTGAAATGGGGGGAGCGATCGTAAGCCCGGACCACACCGACTGGACAGTGAAATGGGGGGAGCGATCGTAAGCCCGGACCACACCGACTAGACAGTGAAATGGGGGGGAGCGATCGTAAGCCCGGACCAAACCGACTAGACAGTGAAATGGGGGGAGCGATCGTAAGCCCGGACCACACCGACTGGACAGTGAAATGGGGGGAGCGATCGTAAGCCCGGACCACACCGACTGGACAGTGAAATGGGGGGAGCGATCGGAAGCCCGGACCACACCGACTAGACAGTGAAATGGGGGGAGCGATCGTAAGCCCGGACCACACCGACTGGACAGTGAAATGGGGGGAGCGATCGTAAGCCCGGACCACACCGACTAGACAGTGAAATGGGGGAACGATCGTAAGCCCGGACCACACCGACTAGACAGTGAAATGGGAGAGCGATCGTAAGCCCGGACCACACCGACTAGACAGTGAAATGGGGGAACGATCGTAAGCCCGGACCACACCGACTAGACAGTGAAATGGGGGAACGATGGTAAGCCCGGACCACACCGACTAGACAGTGAAATGGGGGGAGCGATCGTAATCCCGGACCACACCGACTAGACAGTGAAATGGGGGGAGCGATCGTAAGCCCGGACCACACCGACTAGACAGTGAAATGGGGGAGCGATCGTAAGCCCGGACCACACCGACTAGACAGTGAAATGGGGGAGCGATCGTTAGCCCGGACCACACCGACTAGACAGTGAAATGGGGGGAGCGATCGTAAGCCCGGACCACACCGACTAGTTAGTGAAATGGGGGGAGCGATCGCAAGCCCGGACCACACCGACTAGACAGTGAAATGGGGGAGCGATCGTAAGCCCGGACCACACCGACGAGACAGTGAAATGGGGGGAGCGATCGTAAGCCCGGACCACACCGACTAGACAGTGAAATGGGGGGAGCGTTCGTAAGCCCGGACCACACCGACTAGACAGTGAAATTGGGGGAGCGATCGTAAGCCCGGACCACACCGACTGGACAGTGAAATGGGGGAGCGATCGTAAGCCCGGACCACACCGACTAGACAGTGAAATGGGGGAGCGATCGTAAGCCCGGACCACACCGACTAGACAGTGAAATGGGGGGAGCGATCGTAAGCCCGGACCACACCGACTAGACAGTGAAATGGGGGGAGCGATCGTAAGCCCGGACCACACCGACTAGACAGTGAAATGGGGGGAGCGATCGTAAGCCCGGACCACACCGACTAGACAGGGAAATGGGGGGAGCGATCGTAAGCCCGGACCACACCGACTAGACAGTGAAATGGGGGGAGCGATCGTAAGCCCGGACCACACCGACTAGACAGTGAAATGGGGGGAGCGATCGTAAGCCCGGACCACACCGACTAGACAGTGAAATGGGGGGAGCGATCGTAAGCCCGGACCACACCGACTAGACAGTGAAATGGGGGGAGCGATCGTAAGCCCGGACCACACCGACTAGACAGTGAAATGGGGGGAGCGATCGTAAGCCCGGACCACACCGACTAGACAGTGAAATGGGGGGAGCGATCGTAAGCCCGGACCACACCGACTAGACAGTGAAATGGGGGGAGCGATCGTAAGCCCGGACCACACCGACTGGACAGTGAAATGGGGGAGCGATCGTAAGCCCGGACCACACCGACTAGACAGTGAAATGGGGGGAGCGATCGTAAGCCCGGACCACACCGACTAGACAGTGAAATGGGGGGAGCGATCGTAAGCCCGGACCACACCGACTAGACAGTGAAATGGGGGGAGCGATCGTAAGCCCGGACCACACCGACTAGACAGTGAAATGGGGGGAGCGATCGTAAGCCCGGACCACACCGACTAGACAGTGAAATGGGGGGAGCGATCGTAAGCCCGGACCACACCGACTAGACAGTGAAATGGGGGGAGCGATCGTAAGCCCGGACCACACCGACTAGACAGTGAAATGGGGGGAGCGATCGTAAGCCCGGACCACACCGACTAGACAGTGAAATGGGGGGAGCGATCGTAAGCCCGGACCACACCGACTGGACAGTGAAATGGGGGAACGATCGTAAGCCCGGACCACACCGACTAGACAGTGAAATGGGGGAAGCGATCGTAAGCCCGGACCACACCGACTAGACAGTGAAATGGGGGGAGCGATCGTAAGCCCGGACCACACCGACTAGACAGTGAAATGGGGGGAGCGATCGTAAGCCCGGACCACACCGACTAGACAGTGAAATGGGGGGAGCGATCGTAAGCCCGGACCACACCGACTGGACAGTGAAATGGGGGAACGATCGTAAGCCCGGACCACACCGACTAGACAGTGAAATGGGGGGAGCGATCGTAAGCCCGGACCACACCGACTAGACAGTGAAATGGGGGGAGCGATCGTAAGCCCGGACCACACCGACTGGACAGTGAAATGGGGGAACGATCGTAAGCCCGGACCACACCGACTAGACAGTGAAATGGGGGGAGCGATCGTAAGCCCGGACCACACCGACTAGACAGTGAAATGGGGGAGCGATCGTAAGCCCGGACCACACCGACTGGACAGTGAAATGGGGGGAGCGATCGTAAGCCCGGACCACACCGACTAGACAGTGAAATGGGGGAGCGATCGTAAGCCCGGACCACACCGACTGGACAGTGAAATGGGGGGAGCGATCGTAAGCCCGGACCACACCGACTGGACAGTGAAATGGGGGAGCGATCGTAAGCCCGGACCACACCGACTAGACAGTGAAATGGGGGGAGCGATCGTAAGCCCGGACCACACCGACTAGACAGTGAAATGGGGGGAGCGATCGTAAGCCCGGACCACACCGACTAGACAGTGAAATGGGGGGAGCGATCGTAAGCCCGGACCACACCGACTGGACAGTGAAATGGGGGGAGCGATCGTAAGCCCGGACCACACCGACTAGACAGTGAAATGGGGGGAGCGATCGTAAGCCCGGACCACACCGACTAGACAGTGAAATGGGGGGAGCGATCGTAAGCCCGGACCACACCGACTGGACAGTGAAATGGGGGAACGATCGTAAGCCCGGACCACACCGACTGGACAGTGAAATGGGGGGAGCGATCGTAAGCCCGGACCACACCGACTAGACAGTGAAATGGGGGAACGATCGTAAGCCCGGACCACACCGACTAGACAGTGAAATGGGGGGAGCGATCGTAAGCCCGGACCACACCGACTAGACAGTGAAATGGGGGAACGATCGTAAGCCCGGACCACACCGACTAGACAGTGAAATGGGGGGAGCGATCGTAAGCCCGGGCCACACCGACTAGACAGTGAAATGGGGGGAGCGATCGTAAGCCCGGACCACACCGACTAGACAGTGAAATGGGGGGAGCGATCGTAAGCCCGGACCACACCGACTGGACAGTGAAATGGGGGGAGCGATCGTAAGCCCGGACCACACCGACTGGACAGTGAAATGGGGGGAGCGATCGTAAGCCCGGACCACACCGACTAGACAGTGAAATGGGGGGAGCGATCGTAAGCCCGGACCACACCGACTAGACAGTGAAATGGGGGGAGCGATCGTAAGCCCGGACCACACCGACTGGACAGTGAAATGGGGGAACGATCGTAAGCCCGGACCACACCGACTAGACAGTGAAATGGGGGAGCGATCGTAAGCCCGGACCACACCGACTAGACAGTGAAATGGGGGGAGCGATCGTAAGCCCGGACCACACCGACTAGACAGTGAAATGGGGGGAGCGATCGTAAGCCCGGACCACACCGACTGGACAGTGAAATGGGGGAACGATCGTAAGCCCGGACCACACCGACTAGACAGTGAAATGGGGGAACGATCGTGATGGTGTTTCGTCGATATCAGGGGCTGTTTAGGTCGTTTGGCAAAACGTCCAAGACGTCACAATGGCCACCATAAACCACGGTCTCTCACAAACAGTCCGATTGACTTAAATCAGCTCTCATATCGATATCAAAATAATATGACATCAGTATTTCATCCCATTTTAAAACCATGTCAATTTACGCCAAATTATGTATGCCGCCAATCTTAAACCCGTCAGCCTTGGAGGACATTGTCATCTGGAAAATAATCCGTTAATGCAGGCGGCCGATACGATATGCATACTAATGCGCGGTGACCTGGCTTGGCCTGTATTCGGCTCACCTTGAGTTCTGCTGGTCACGTCTTCGATGACAGCCTCGGGCTCCCGCAGCTCTCTGGCCGATCGCGAATTAGCCTGTCAAACTGACAGCTCGTATACAGTGTGTGTGTGTGTGGGGGGGGGGGGGGGGGGGGGGGCGGCCGAGCACCGTAGTGGATAAATTTAGAAATGGAGAGACAGAAGACTGCATAAATACGGGACGAGACTATTGGAGACGGAATAAGAAGGGACCGGGAATGGACCGGGAAGTGGCCGGGAAGGGACCGGGAAGGGACCGGGAAGGGACCGGGAAGGGACCGGGAAGGGACTGGGAAGGGACCGGGAAGGGATCGGGAAGGGACCGGGAAGGGACCGGGAAGGGACCGGGAAGGGACCGGGAAGGGACCGGGAAGGGACCGGGAAGGGACCGGGAAGGGACCGGGAAGGGACCGGGAAGGGACCGGGAAGGGGCCGGGAAGGGACCGAGAACAAACTAAAAACAGACCAGTCCGGGAGAGCGGCACGCGTGCAGTCGCTGTCGCGTTGCCTTCGTCGGTTCTTTCGCAGATGTGCATGCATTAATATCGAACAAAACCATGACGATGTATCTTATGTTGGCAGCTCATGTCACTCAACCCTTTCACTCTGTCGGACACAAATGTTTCAATTCCCATAAGACTGTAATTAGTTAATCACTAGAAGCTATAATGAAGATGTAAAATATTACACGTTTGTTAATCACTTGAAGTAATCATGCAGATGCAAAATAATACATATTCAAGTCCGTTCCAGTTAACCAGAACTTTCTACTCTTCCTGCGAAAGCGTAGCACGCAAGGATAGCGTGTCAGATAAGCCCCTAAAACAGCCACGACTGGTCGGATTTCCGAGGTCACGTTTCATTCGCAGACAGCTGGGACGTATCGTGAGAAGTCGTACCACAGACGGGTCTCGTGAGAAGTCGCGCCACAGACGGGTCTCGTGAGAAGTCGTGCCACAGACGGGTCTCGTGAGAAGTCGTGCCACAGACGGGTCTCGTGAGAAGTCGTGCTACAGACGAGTCTCGTGAGAAGTCGTGCCACAGACGGGTCTCGTGAGAAGTCGTACCACAGACGGGTCTCGTGAGAAGTCGTGCCACATACGGGTCTCGTGAGAAGTCGTGCCACAGACGGGTCTCGTGAGAAGTCGTGCCATAGACGGGTCTCGTGAGAAGTCGTGCCACAGACGGGTCTCGTGAGAAGTCGTGCCACGGACGGGTCTCGTGAGAAGTCGTGTCACAGACGGGTCTCGTGAGAAGTCGTGCCACAGACGGGTCTCGTGAGAAGTCGCGCCACAGACGGGTCTCGTGAGAAGTCGTGCCACAGACGGGTCTCGTAAGAAGTCGTGCCACAGACGGGTCTCGTGAGAAGTCGTGCCACAGACAGGTCTCGTGAGAAGTCGTGCCACAGACGGGACGTCTCGTGAGAAGTCGTGCCACAGACGGGTCTCGTGAGAAGTCGTGCAACAGACGGGTCTCGTGAGAAGTCGTGCCACAGACGGGTCTCGTGAGAAGTCGTGCCACAGACGGGACGTCTCGTGAGAAGTCGTGCCACAGACGGGTCTCGTGAGAAGTTGTGCCACAGACGGGTTCTGTGAGAAGTCGTGCCACAGACGGGTCTCGTGAGAATTCGTGTCACAGACGGGTCTCGTGAGAAGTCGTGCCACAGACGGGTCTCGTGAGAAGTCGTGCCACAGACGGGTCTCGTGAGAAGTCGTGCCACAGACGGGTTCTGTGAGAAGTCGTGCCACAGACGGGTCTCGTGAGAAGTCGTGTCACAGACGGGTCTCGTGAGAAGTCACGACACAGACGGGACGTCTCGTGAGAAGTCGTGCCACAGACGGGTCTCGTGAGAAGTCGTGCCACAGACGGGTCTCGTGAGAAGTTGTGTCACAGACGGGTCTCGTGAGAAGTCGTGTCACAGACGGGTCTCGTGAGAAGTCGTGCCACAGACGGGTTCTGTGAGAAGTCGTGCCACATACGGGTCTCGTGAGAAGTCGTGCCACAGACGGATCTCGTGAGAAGTCGTGCCACAGACGGGTCTCGTGAGAAGTCGTGTCACAGACGGGTCTCGTGAGAAGTCGTGCCACAGACGGGTCTCGTGAGAAGTCGTGCCACAGACGGGTCTCGTGAGAAGTCGTGCCACAGACGGGACGTCTCGTGAGAAGTCGTGCCACAGACGGGTCTCGTGAGAAGTCGTACCACAGACGGGTCTCGTGAGAAGTCGTGCCACATACGGGTCTCGTGAGAAGTCGTGCCACAGACGGGTCTCGTGAGAAGTCGTGCCACAGACGGGTCTCGTGAGAAGTCGTGCCACAGACGGGTCTCGTGAGAAGTCGTGCCACAGACGGGTCTCGTGAGAAGTCGTGTCACAGACGGGTCTCGTGAGAAGTCGTGCCACAGACGGGACCTCTCGTGAGAAGTCGTGCCACAGACGGGTCTCGTGAGAAGGCGTGCCACAGACGGGTTCTGTGCGCGATGTCACCACCGCAGGGTTTCGTGCGGTGCTTCTGAAAAACGGCGTACGCCAGGGAAAGTAGCAGACGTGCGAACTGAATGCTACGTGAAGAGCGTGATCCGTCCCGGGCGGCAATGGAGCAGCTCTTTTCTGAAGATGAAGCACGAGCACGGGATTTCGATAGGGCAGACAACAGGATGTCCACGGTATTGGTAACAGGGAGGGTTAGCCACCCCACAAGGACTTTCTGATTCGGTGGCACAGGTAGGACATGAGAGAAGGGTCCAGATCCCTAAACATTCCCGTCGCTGAGGGCTCCTCCTTTGTCACGTGCCTCTGTATACCGTTAAAGCAGGCTCAGGAAATTGATACCAAAATAATTTGGTGGGCATGAAACCTGCATTGGAATCTTTGTTGGTTGGTTTATTGGGGGTTTAGTACGGTGCGACTACCATGTCATTTTCCGTCCATCCTGTATTTATATGTTTTTACAAATGTACATTGATTCATTCCGGCGAATAGTTTTCCGACTAACACGGGGTGGACAAAAAAATCAAGTTATTTTGATAGCGATTGATGTCAGCATATTTTGAAATGGCGCCACACTTGATGGTATACAATGGGCGACAAGCGTTGTCATGGGCGGGGCGATTTAGACGTGACATCAGTTGGAAAATGAAGTCTAGACACCATCTCTAGTCCTGCTAAAACGTTTTCACTTTCGCTTTGTGTTTTATCAGCCCACATCACCCATTGTTTCCTTGGGATCAATTCGCAGGCCGGATCGCCTGGGGTGACATAATTTATGATAGGGCAGGGGATCGGGAGGGGGCACGTCTGGCGTCAAACGAACCTCACCCCCGCCCCGGGGAAGGTGAACTAGTTCCAGGGTTCTGAAGACGACATCGCACACATCACAGCGGTGAAGTCCACTCAGGAATTCAGGCCATTTTTTGCCGACCGTTACCAGACGTTACCGGTGAGATCCGGACCTTACTGGTGAGATCCGGTAACACGCCCGGTGAGATCCAGTAACACGCCCGGTGCGAAAAGGGCACAAAATGTGAAAAGGTTTTTAGTCACGACGCATTCAGTTAGGCAGGAGACACACTGTTCGTTGACAAAACATAATGAACCGTTCTAAACTGAGATACGTAATGGACCGGATGACGTCACGTAGAGAAGTGCTAGAATCAGATTGACATTTCACGCAGATAAGGAAGTGATTATTTTGATTGTACCATACAATGATGTTTAAATTGCTCAAACATAAACCATAACAAAAGTGCGCAACCAGATGATCCTCAAACTGACATTGTCAACTGACCAAATGGACAGGGTCTTACACGATATAAAGGCTGCAGACAGTATCACTTAGATCCATTTGCTGCAGACACTGCAGGTTTAATGTATCACGAGTCCAACTTGTTTGCATTGCACTTGTAATGCATGTTTGTCAAGGTAAAAACCAGTGTTGGAGGTCGTGGTTTAGATCTCATGAAATGGACACAAAATACTTCGGAACAGGGACAAAGGTAGAAGCTGTCTCAGCAATCTACTAATTTCAGATCAACTGATTTGATCAACGTTATCGAAATACTGCAAGCGTTATTTGCGTTTTCAATAAACTGAAACTGTGGCAATATGAGTGCGATTTATTTCCAAATCCCTTATCTGCACGTATGATTGATTATTATATGAAAACAGTGTTATTTTATTATCAGTCGACACATTTTTATAGCGTGAGTGTACATGATGCTTCTTGAAAACAACCAGTTACTTTGCCAAATCGCTGTGAGTGTGCTAATAAGGGATATTCGCAACTGAAAATGTTAAATAAGGCATTGGTTTGGCTAAATTAGAAGGATATGCACACATTTGTTTTCTTCAAAAGCAATATAGTTCGAAAACATAGACTCGCATATTCAGTATAGATTGCGATAAGTGGCGCGGATTTCACAAGTGTCGCATGTTGGTATGACATTGTGTGCTTCGAAAGAAGATGTAAAATACTCGTAACTTATGAAGACAAAAATATGTATAGAAATAGTAAATACAATTGTAATGATTATCCTATAATTATGTACATAACTAGCATAATATTGCCATTGGCGAAGGGTTCGCTCGCTGGTCCAGTAACGCTGCTTTTAACATCTGCTACCATATAATGAAGCTTTTTTCTACAAAGCGACCAATTTCAGGATAAAACATCAAATATATTCGGCAGGAGAGTCCTTACAACCAAACGGAATATGCCGTAAGTGACATTTCTCGACATGACCTTCAGATCTGCTATCTCAGTTTAAAACCCCATTATAGAAGTGCCTGATATATCATTTAAAATGAGGGGTAATCAGTAAGCTGCCTATTTCAAAGAAGCATGCTTCCGTTACACATACATTTTCTTTTCTTTTGACAGCATGAAAACACGACAACTGAGATAGGCTTGTTTACTGTACGGCTTGTTTATTCAAGCTATCGTGACGATGACGTCATTTTGAGCGAACATCCCTCAGTCATTAGATACCTGTAGGGTATTGTTCAGACATCTTCGACTCTGAGTAATCAGAGAATGGTAAACCGAAATGATGTCTGTGCGGAGATATACATCTAGTCGTGACGGTTAAATCAGTTTATACGGACACAAATGCAGTCCAGATATAGTTGTTCAGCGTAAAAACGTCAGATTGTGTTCCGATAATAACGAGCTTGTAAAATGTCAGCTGATCTTATCAAGCGCTGCAATGATAAATGTCTCCACATGCTCGTATGGAGGTTATGGAGTTTTCGTTACGGACCGAGACGCTTATTCGCCGCTCCCGGCGCGGATGGAAGCGTAAGGCCGCCATAGGGAAACCGGGCTAAATTCGCAATATAATCATGTTTACAACGTATTCTTCAAGAAATGTGACAAACATACCCCCATGCCAGATAATACCATTGCTCAGGCTTAGGCTAACCAATTCCGGTACTTTGTAACTGTTGCGGTTGGTCCGCCTTTTTGTATTAAATCAATCATTATTGGTCATATTTAACGTTATAAATGTCGGAAAACGCCTCCTCCCTTGATCATTTGTGGTTATTGAATGTACAACGCACAATTTTTACACAAACGTACCCACTTTCCATATAGAAAATGTGCCGGGAATCCAATGCTAACATTCATCTTCCTGTATCGTTGCATGGTTGTCCGCCAAATTGCATTGCATTTGCAAATTATTGCTGGCAACGACAAATAATTGGCAAATGCTTTCCATTTAGAGGTCACACATCAGATCGGGCCAACTTTTTATAGTCTGCTGTGTTACTCTAGCCCTTCTTGATGTTTCAGGCAAATATTTTGCTCGTCCGAGGTCATGACGTCATCCGAGGTCAACAACACTTTGTTGTCAATAACTCGCGCCAGAATGAAGATAGAAAAGTGAAACCGGCACCAATGTGTTTATCTCGTCGAGGCACGTCTCCCAACATGCAACATGACCTACTTGGGTCACAACTTGACCTTTACCTGACATATTTTTGTTTGTTTTTAAGTTGACCTAACTGGTCAACTTGAATATGATTAAAAGCGCCTTGACGAGACGAACACGATGGCGTAAAAGATATTACCTTATCTTTATGAGGTGAAAAGTTATTTGTAAAAAACAGTTTTGCCAAAAATAGCCTTTTTGACATTTGGTAACCTCTGGAGCCTAAACTGTTGACCTGAGCTAAAATGCGAGGACACCTTAGCGATTGCATTTTGCAAGAACTTTTTATTGCTTTTTCCGTTTGTTCCTGGATGTCATAGTTCCAGAGATATTTGTTTTTTCGTAGCAAAGTCCTAAAACTGGGACTGGGAAATCTGACCTTTGATGACCTCTGGTGACCTCAATATTGACCTGAGCCAAAACATGACTGAAATAGTTTCAAAATTATTTTTGACGAGCGTTTGAACGGTAATTTAATTGCGCCAACAGTTCTGTCAGACAAAAACGTACACATTTATAACATATTCCCCTCATGATCGCCCAGGAATCCAAATTATTTGTATAATAATTGACTTTTTGCCAGTCCTATACTAAACTGTCATAGACAATGAGCGCAAGGTATTGAAGAATATATATTTTTGCATCATATGCAATTCATTTTCCGTGGACATCCGCTATTCCGCTAATAACCCAGAAAAACGACGAGTTCATGCCATGGGACCTCCAGGCCATCATTCGCTAACGATGATGGCACACAGATCCTCAATGACAGGAATAGTTCCCACACAAGATTGCGCTAGATTCCTTCGCATGCATCGCGCCTAGAGCATTCTATACATCATGTCACGAGCTGCCGATAGCTTAACCCAGTTTGTTGATAGCACACACAACATTTGGGTAAGACTCATTACGGATGCCAACCGTTCTAAAGGCGCATCTCGGCACGAACTGTCTGAACATTCCCTCACGTGACGACAGAAGTCTACAGCTCAGTTCTTGTAGGACGCGAACCATTTGTTAAGCCCAACGTCGCGTGGCTGTGCTCATTCTCATCTACTGACGCATACCTGACACAGATAGTCACCCAGGGAGCGTCAAAAGCCACTGATATACCTCAGGTTAGAGATGACAGGCCGTCGGCATGCCTGAGGTTATATATGACAGATTGAGAGATACGATATACCGGCACGCGACGGGTCTACATCGGACAAATCTGCGGGTCGGCAGGGTCAGCAGGGACCGGTCAGTTCAGGGTCAGTTCGGCCGGTCACAATCACGCCACTCCGGCTCGTAAGGAGGATAGACGGATAACGTGTCAATGAACCGGCCACGGATGTCCAGGTTTAGAGATTACCGAGGGGATTTCAGTAAAATATGGTAGCTAATTTACGTCACCGAAAGCTTGATAAAATACAGCCAAAGATTTCCGGGATTTTCTTGTCAGCACTGAAATATAATCACAGGAAGATGGAATGCCGTCAAAACGGAAAAGGTTGGAGTTTAAGTTTGGTGTCATAGTTTTGTCGGAGTTAAACACTAAATTGCGAACACAGCAGACTTGTCGGATGCTTAATCGAACGTCCGTAACGCTTAAAATTACTCAATATCAACGATATCAACGACATGAGCTATATCAAGGACATATAGGAAAGCAGCAAGCTTATGCCTAGCATAATTTCTGGGCTTAAAATACATAATCACATAATTCAAGCTAAAATAAATCGTGTCCCAAATACGTTGGAAAATTATCACCACTGCACCACCTTCAACGCAGAGTAAATCGCGAAATTCACAGCGAAACGATTACAAATGGGGAGAGATACAACTTGACCTGTGCACAGTCTGCTCCCCTGGTCTGCGCGTCAAGCATATGGTACCAGCGTCTCTGTCGAAACGCTGAAAACCAGCGAAACCGATCTCGGATTGGTGACGAAACAAATCCGTCGGAATCAATGACCTGCCTTAATAATACAGTGGGAACTAAGCGACTTCAGTGTTACTGCCGATAAACGTCGCTCCATTTTGTACGTGCTTAAAGCCGGTAGAATGCTACATCCACCAGATAGGCGTGGAAATGCTTCCCGGGAATGTAATACCAAATGCATAGTCACTATATCGAGATAGAAATGGTGCCCTGAGATGCCACACACCATTCCACAAACATCTCAATGTAGCCATAGGAAAATAAGCACAGGGTTTAATGAACACATTGTCACTTTGTGAGATAAAACAATATTTAAGCCGGACAGCATAAGAAGCGACTGGAAAGAGTGTCATACACAATGGCGTCACCAGGCTGATGCCTAAGCAGGAATTCACAAGTGCC
>JAXIVJ010005180.1:0-76256 GCA_036785665.1 Chirona hameri | reverse complement strand
TTGTTTGTTAGTTTGTTTTGGGGGGATTTGTGCATATTTTCAGAACTTTGTGTGCACGACTATGCGCCTGGAGATATGTATGAGACCCCGTCTTTACTCAGATGGCGTGTACTTCTTTCTCAAGTTTTTCACACAGAACACTGCGCCAGTTTGTAAAGTGTTCTGACATTTCCTCGGTGCAGAATCCTGCCATGTAGAGCTACACCTCATTTGTAAAATCGGCTGCTTCTCTGTTTGCAGATTGTACTTCCATGCCCTACTGTTCGCAGTCGTATGCGCGGGCCTGAGTGAAAGCATTCACAAATTGTCACACGTAGTGGGCCACGGCCAGTGGAGATGAAAGCAGTGTTGTAGTATCGAAAGTGGCGCCAGGAGATGTGTGCCTTGACGACGCTGCTTCTCAAAGAATGTGGTCATGTGGTGCACGTGGATGACCCCCCCCCCCCCCCTCCTCCCTCCCAACCATCGGAGACCGTCCGTGATTTCAGCCTTGTCATGCATCCCGTTGCGGGGACGAATATCGTTCCTTTTGCACTGTTCCAAGAGTGATGTAATGAGGCGGTGATGAGCTTCTCCTAGAAGACGATGCATTGTAGAAGCTTTTTCTTGTGTTAACCCGCGCACTGCAGGGGGGTTGATTTCCGCCCCCCCCCCCCCCCCCCCCCTCAGGTTTTTCAAAGATAGCGAAAAAAACGGCGGCGCGCAGCGCCGCCGGGTTTTGATACACCTGTTAGGACATCAATTGCGCACATTTTGAGAAGAAAAAAAATATGCTCGGGTCATCTCAGGTCAGGTCACCAGACCAGGTCAAGTGACCCCACCACCAAAAATGTTTGCAGTCGTGCCAAAGCCAGAGTTTTTCACCGATCAGGTTGAAACTTACAGAATGTCATGAGGGCATCAGTACTTACAATTCGTTTAACTCGGAATTTTGACATCGGTGACCTAAGGTCAGGTCAATTTCGTAACCTCCCCATGATAAGTCAATGGGGAAATATACAAATGCTTCCTATTTCAAAGATATGCATGGTACTTGTCCAATTACTTCTGGATCATGTTATTATAGGATATTCTTGACGATCCAAGTGTAAGTTTTGTTCAGTGACCCCTATTGGGTCATTTGAGGTCGTGCGAGGTCACCATCACTTTTTTGTCAATAACTCTCGACATAATGAGATAGAGAAGTAAAACAGACATCAATGTGTTTGTCTCGTCGAGACACGTCTTCCATATGCAACATGCCCTACTTGGGTCACCACTTGACCTTGACCTTAGGTCAAAATATGAAGTTGACTTAACAAGGTCACCATATATATAATTCAAAGTGCCTTGACAAGATAAACACAATGGGTAAATAGTTTCCCGTTATCTTTGTTAAGTAAAAAGTGAATAGCAAAAAACGATTTAGCAAAAAAACGGTATTTTTTTCTTTTTGACCTCTGGAGCCTCAAATATTGACCTGAGATCAAATATGAGGACACCTCAGCGATTAAAAATTTCACTGGCTGGCGTTTGCTTTCCGTTTGTTTCTAACTATCATCGTATCTGAGATATATGAGAATTTCTGAGCGATGTCCTAAAACAGAAAAAAAACTGGAAAATTTGACCTTTGATGACCTTTGGTGACCTCAGTTTTGACCTGACTTAAAAAACACTGAAATACTTTCAATAGAACATCAATGAAGCTATCAAATGCTCTTTTCCGCTTTTCGCTACGTTGCGTAGTTTTCGAGATCTCAGGGGGGGGGGCGGAAATCAACCCCCCTGCAGTTCGTGTTCGGCGCAAAGCCCCTGCAGTGCGTGGGTTAAGCTCGAGTCGAGTTTTGTTTTCTACAAGCGGGTTTTTAGCTGGAAAAAGTGTTGCTAGGCAAGTATTAGCACCGCAGATACCACTTATTTTCTATTAGTTTATTTTAGTAGTTATATTCAATTGGTTGTTTCCGTCGTCTGGTCGCCTGGTCGGCTAATGCACGTGCCGTGCCGTTCCTTAGATTAAAGTTAACGTTTGAGACCAGCTCGGGAAAACTAAGTGCGTTAGCACACTCATGTCTGTGGCATGAGTGTGTCGGTGCGCATGCCGGTCTGTAAACGCAAACGCCGCCCCAATATGCCTTATCCTACTGATCAGCATACGAACGAACAGCAGTATTAGACATTGGTGCCAGTATTGGTGCATAGGCGTTAGGCAATAGGTCCTGGAGATGCGACTCCGTTGAATCTGAACCTGGACAGACGTCGAAGGAACTGACATTCGCGGGCACGGGTAGATTGCAAAGTGCAGTTGAGAAAAGGTCAGCGCGAGGTGCCTTACTTTCATCGTTAAATCATGCAGTTGGCCACGTGGCGTCCGGGAGAGCGGAGTGGCTTTTCGGCTTGACATGTAATGGGGATATGTCAGATGTCATAACGCACCACAAGCTTCACGTAAAGGGCACGACGGCAACTCCATGAGTATATGTGAAGATTCTGGCGTCTCTTAGGAATAGTCAAGTCTAAATCGGATATTTCAGCTAGTCCGTCATCTGCGCATCCAGGCCTGGCTGTTTCGAGGAAAAGTATCATACTGTTCATGCAAAACTCATTAGCGGTGTTTGGTTTTATAAAATAAGTAATATGTCCATCTTAGGGCTATTATATGGAGAACAGAGTATATTTATTTACACACTCACACATCATCGATGGTAAAAATTATATACATTTTTTTTATGAACGCTCAACCTCTGTCAATTCATCTGAAAAGCCTCGCCGCCTGCTTGCGACCTCGCCGGGCATCCGGTTCGGACCCATTTCGGACGGCACAGGACCGCAGCAGTGGGAGTGACAGCGTCTGGACGGCCGCAGCTCTGCTGAATAGGGCTGGCCAGCCCCGAGCTGCAGCTGCCAGATGCCGGCCTCGCGCGCCAGACGCCCGCCCCAGCCGGCGTCATAGTCTGTAATTACGTTATCCACGCCGCACTCCGCCGGGCCATGTGTACGTGCGTGTCCCGATGGCTCCTCTTCATTATTCAACAGACATTCAGGCTGGAAGAGTCCCTTGGCGAGTATCTGGCCATGTAGCATGTTCCGATCCAGCTGGTATGTTCCACCCACCGACATACTGAGTCATTTGCTGGAGGAAATGGGATCCATGCACTTGCATATTCCTTTGAATGTTCATCTAACTATCACGTATGCGTAAGCGTTACGTATGTGTGAACTTCATATTCGTATGCGCAAGGACGGATCTAGTTTTTTTTTTGGGGGGGGGGGGATCCAGTGGCGTATTTCCCAAAAGTTGTTGAGGCGAAAAGTTGTTGACCGGACGAGAGGATCGTCAGCCTTCAGCAAGAAATTGTTGACCGGGGGAGGGGAGGTAGCGCGCCATAGTCAGCCCGTCAGTAACTATACAGCATGTATTAAATTTCACTTCTGGGGGGGACATAACATAGTCCCCCCCTGAACAGTCTGGGGGGGAGGGGGCATGCCCCCCCCCCCCCCCCACCTGGATCCCGCCTTTGCGTATGCGCCATTGATCTCTCAGGCTGCGCGAACTGTAGCACACATTTCACGATACAAGTAGATTTAAGTGGAACTTAGCGATGAAACTCATCAAGACTACGGAGTTCACACCCAACATCCGACAGCCAACGGCCAAATCCGACCCCGACACGCCCAGCGACCCAGCGCTTCGTCGGCGAGCAGCCCTCAGTCCTCAGCCTTCAGCCTTCTAAGGCAGTTATCAGCCCTCAGCTCTCAGTCCCCACCAGCCTCTAAGGCAGTCATCAGCCCTCAGTCCCCAGCCTCTAAGGCAGTCCTCAGCCCTCAGTCCCCAGCCTCTAAGGATAGTCCTCCCATCCCTCAGCCCTCAGCCTCTAAGGCAGCCCTCATCCCTCAGCCCCAGCCTCTAAGGCAGTCCTCAGCCCTCAGCCCCCCAGCCTCTAAGGGAGTCCTCATCCCTCAGCTCTCAGCCCCCACCAGCCTCTAAGTCAGCCCTCAGCCCGTCAGCCCTCAGCCCTCAGCCCTCAGCCCTCAGCCCTCAGCCCTCAGCCTCAGCCCTCAGCCCTCAGCCCTCAGCCCTCAGCCCTCAGCCCTCAGCCCTCAGCCCTCAGCCCTCAGCCCTCAGCCCTCAGCCTTTAAGGCAGTCCTCGGCTCTTAGGATCCTCCAGCTCTGAAGGCAGTCCGCAGTCCCCAGCCTTCATCTTAAAGGCAGACCTCAGCCTTCAGTATCAAGCCTTGTAGACAATCATTAGACTTCATGCCAGCCCTGAAGCAGTTTCCAGCCTCTTAACAAAGCCCTCAGCGCCCGTATGGGACGTTCGGCCCTGCGTCGCTCTCGGATGCGTCGGCCTGCCGAAACCATGGCAACCAACTATTAGCCGAGCTGGCTGCGGAGGTGAGCCGGCGACGGTGTGGCGGCGGGCTGTCCCCCCCCCCCCCCCCCCCGTCACACACATACCCCCTCCCCCCCCCCCCCCCCTCCGCCGGGAGGCGGCCTCCGTTCGATACCCACCGAGACAGCAATCTGGCGGAGACAAGCCCCCCCCGCCCGCCCAGCCCCGCCCCGACCGCGAGTCTTCACTGCCGACTGGACGACGCCAGCCGGTGTGGCTGGATGCCTGCGGCGCGGGACGGCGGGCGGGGGAGGAGGTAAGTGCAGCTCTGGGAGTTGGGCTAATGCAGGTCCGACTGGACCGTGTGTAGGGACTCGAACTGGCGATTCTCAGTGGGCCGAAAAGCCGCTGGGAACAGATGAGGGCTTGGTAAGCATGAGGTCAAACGTGCCAGCTATGGAGGAACGAAATGATGCACATATTCAAGGGAACAATGCACATATTCATGAAAGCAAAATGTAATTGACATTACTGTGCTATGCAGAGCTGCCTCGCAACCAATAACTCAGTATTTATTTGTTTTTGTGGGTTTTTTTCCTCTTAACGCTATGGTAATTTCTGTTTCTTTTGACCTTATTCCTAACAGGATGCTATCCACTAGGCTTGCGCCTTACGGCTGAAGTGCTGCAGTCCGAGCTTCTCCTTTGCCTTGATCGTTCCTTACCTTTCCCCAGACCCTCCTCATGCCCTTCCGGTCGTTACGTTTTTTGCTGGCGTCATATCTTCCTCAGCATCACGTTTATCATTACGAGGGCAATCGACAGTAACGGAGATTACATTTTTGTTTTACAATATACAATATTACGCGTCTATATATGATGAGTGAGTAAGAAAAATAGTATAACTTTAATTATATATGAGAAAATGCTGATGTCGTACCTATATATGTTATACCCTATGTAAGCTGAGTGAAGATAAAAACTGTCAAAATATATTTGATATGAACATATTTTATGAGAACGGTTATAATTGCTGCAGACCCTGTGCAGACGTGAATTATTGCAATATCCTGCGCTGACAGTCAGGGCTGGGAGAGGTTACTGTTATGCCAATCTAATCGGCGACAAATCTATAGCCATCGGTGGAGTAATCGGTGACAAATCTTAGACAGACAAGTAGGTAGCAGACCTTTGCAAATGATCACCTATGTCATGATACTCGCACTGGGAACATATCGTTAAGTTAAGTTTCGTTAAGCATATTGTTAAGTTTCGCAATGGAAAACACAATTCTAAAAAATGTTGTTATTCCAATGCGGAAACCAACTTTCGGTTAATCCTGCAGCTCCCAACTAATCCTGCAGTTCTAAAATAATCCTGCAGGTAAACAACATAAGCAAGCGATACAACGAGTTCGTTTGTTCACGGAAGAAAACATGCGCAATAACAGCGATAATGAACACTTTGCGCAGCCTGGCAGCTGGGAAACGGCACGTGAACGCCACACGCTGTTCAATTACAACGGAGACAGAATGGTAGTGTGGCTCCGTTAGGCGCCGATCCGATATGCAAGTACGGAACAGAGGCCGTCCAGCGGGGCGATAGTGATTTGTGTTGCGCAAGGTTTGTGTGCGGACTGCGGCTCACAGGGGCGACACCGCTATAGCCGCCTCGTAAGAGCCCCAAGCTTGATGTGACGTCACTGGAGGCAGAGCCACGGCATATCAAGGCGCGTTTCACGGCATATCCGGCAATTCACTGGGGCAGAATTATACAATTAAGCATGTGCTAGGAATTAATGAGCACTGAGAATTCACCACTCCTGACGAGCGCTCGTCTTCGTGAATCCCTGGCCGCACGAAACAGCTAGCTGTAACTGACGGCTGACTACGTTCGCTGCGTGAGCGCGGCGCCGACGAAGGAGCCGGCTACCGCCAGTGACGTCATCCGTTGGTCAGCCGAGTTCGTGTCCTTACCAAATCGGTAGACTGCCTATTAACCCTCACCCTACGGAAGCTTTTTTGACCTTCGCCCTACGGGGGGGGGGGGCTGACAGGCCCCCCTGTTAACTTTTTTATTTTGATTTTGCTCTTCAGAAAACCTCAAAATGAGAAATTGATAAATGTAAATAAAAAGGCATGTTCCTAGACCAGTTTTGGCTCAGAAATACAGAGAAGGTAACTATTTGTTCGTATCTTGTAAAAAAGAGAGTTTTTTTGTGAAATGACGTCATCAGTTTCTTACACTTAGGGAGCCATCACTCAGTCAAAAACGAATATATTGCTTTGAAATTTGGTATAGGTATTGTCCATACTCAGTTCTCTCACATATATTCCGGTTTTGCTAACATCTTTGAAAATTTTGATTTTGTGGGAATTTAAAAAAATAAAATTTAAAAAACATTCTTTTAGGGATAAAAAACCCAAACTTTTGCAAATCCGAGATTGCCATTTTAAAGAGAATGCCATTTTGTATCTTTGGTGAATTGCGTTGGCAATTTTCTTTAAAACTGTGCTTTCTACGATTTTTCCAATATTGCTAATTTTTTACCAACATGACGTCATCAAAACATGATTATCTCCCAAACTACTTACCCAATTTCAATTTTTTACAGCATACGTATAATTGTTGTAAACTCAGCTACTGTAAATTTCAGCGAGATGCACCGTATGTGTAAAAAGTTATTCAAGAAAACACTCAGGGGGGGGGGGGCTGTCAGGCCCCCTCCCCGTAGGGCGAAGGTTAAGTTTACATACCTTCTGGCTTTCCAGTAAATACTAAATATGTGCAAGTGTTGACATCAGGCTCTTGCTTTTACGCATCGGGTGTTCTTCAGAGGATGTGGCATGGGTGCCAAATAACCTTGGTAGTTGTGGAGCCGGTAAACCCCACTGATTTGCCTGCGTATGTGCTTAACTTCACTTAAACTTGGTTTGTATATACAGAATCGTCACTTTTTTATGCAATTTGGTAATCTTTGACTACGGTACCTGTCAGTGTGTCGCGCTATGCACAGTATAACAGCATATGGTAACATCAGAAATGTAGCGGCATTGTGCACCACAGCAAAATTCCCATATTTCTTCTGACAAAGCAGCTAAACTTAACTTAACCTAACCATACCTATTAATAATAACAACTTTGTCGGAATAAATTGAGGCATAGTGCACCACAGCAAAATGTCTGTATTTCTTCTGACAAAGCTGTTAAACTAAACTGAACCAAACATAGGTAACCTATTAATAATAATAACAGCTTCATAAGAATACATTTTGAAATTGTGCTGTGGTGCACAATGCCGCTGCATTTCTGTTACCATATGACACTGTGACATACCATGCTGCCATACTGTGCATAACATGGCGTACCAACAGGTACCTTAATCAAACATAACCAGGAATTTTTAGTGTGGGGGGGGGGTGGGCAGCCATTTTTTTTTTGTTTCACCAGTTTCCCATTCGCATAGGACTAATTATCAAATCCTGCTAATCATGGGGGGGCAGACTGGTTATTGATTTGACTCTGCATTGAATCGATTGAAATCGTTCAATACAAATTGCTTGAATTGAAGAAAGTCAATTCATCACCATATATTTGTATTCATGAATCGTAATTGAATCGAAACCCGCATGGAATCGAATTTAACGATTCTTAACAATTCAAGTGTGCATGGTAAATTGTGCAAATACAATACAGTACCAGTGGCTGCACTCATTTATACTAAAATATTATTGATGTAACAATGTTTTAATTATCATAATTTATATAAACCTATGGCTTTGTAAGTTTCCACTTTTATTGATTTGACATATATTCAACACATATTTAAATGTTGAATCAAACGTGAATCAATTAAAATATTGTTTTGATTCTTTGAATCAGGAAGAATCAATTCTCAAAATTGTTATTCATGAATCAAAAGGTGATTGAATAATTCAAGTTCCAAAATGAATCATGATTGAATCATTCCCCAAAAGTTGAATCAATAACCAGTCTGGGGGAAGGGGGACAGAGTGATCCAGTAGGGCTTGGCCTGCAGCCTCTCCCCCCCCCCCCCCCCCACCTTATATTTGCATGCTAGTGCACAATATGGCAGCACGTTATGATGTCATAGTACTATGTGACAGATGGCAACATTGCAAAAGTAGCAACATAGTGCACCAAGGCAACATTTTAATACCTTATTACCACAAATTGACTGCAGTAGTCGTCGCGCCCTAAAACCCTAATCAACAAACAACAAAACCTATGTCTGTCAGTATCAAATGTTTTGTCTTGGAAAAGTTGACAAAATTGTAGGAAAAAACTGGTGACAAACTTCGGGCTTCAGAATCCCAAAGGTGACACACAGCTATAGGGTTTCCCAGCCCTGCCGACAGTTCCTATTCCAACTGGGACAAATTATTATCAGTCACTGAGACATATGGGCTGGGTTTATAAGAATCACCTTTCATGTGGTACAACTTTGTCATTCATTTTTTAGAAGAGGCCCTCACACTATTTAAAAAAATAGCATCCATTCTGTTCCATCCCATTGATATAGATCCACACCCTTCTTGCGTTTTTTTTTTAAAAGTGAATTAGGTTTTCACGCATTTCCATTTTGATGCATATAGCCTTTTTGTGTGTGGATAACTTAAACGTGTGACTTCCGATATACGTTGGCAGACTACTATACTGTAATAGACGAGCGCCTGAAAAAGATCTGTTATTGGACGAGCCGAAGGCGAGTTCAATAAGAAATATTTCAGGCGCGAGTCCATTACATATTTGTATCATGCAACTGTTCGCCCAATTCAATAATCAAATAATTCATGACCAAATATGGTATGATTCAATAACATAAGTGTTGTTGGATCCTGTAGAGTCCATTATCACTTCCGGTGTTTTTCCCATTGGCTTCAGCATTACGATCCATAAACATATGCATTTATTGGTAAAATATGTGTAACACGTGCTGAATAGAAAACGGTCTCTCAGTTATATGATAATCATAATTACACGTTGGGCCCTATCAAAGTCCAAAAACGTGTTTTCCCCCCGCGCCTCCCGTCCATGAAGGACCCTTCATTTAAGGCCGTTTCAGCTCTTCGTAAAAATAGAATCATGTCTTCTGCAACAGAACGCCCCCCCCCCCCTCCAACCCAGCAGATGCTTGCAGTTTGAATTAAGTTCGGTTAAAATAAGGCTACTTCGACCCACCCTCGCCATTGTGCAGCCATAGGATGAAGGGGATCGGACACGTGGAACAAAATGTCGTGTCGACCGTGCGAATGTCGATAGGTCATTCATCTGCCGAACTGGATGGCAGAAAAGGTCTCAAGCCATTGAAGTGACCACCTCTCCCGGGGAGTTGGTCACTTCAATGGTCACCTCAATGACCACCTCTCCCGCTGCACCGGACGAGACGCGGCAGGCGCGCGCCCGGGGCCCGGCGCCGGGGGAGCAGAGGCGGCCGCTCCCAGGACGAGCGATCTGCAGCAGCGACCGGCGCTACCTTCACGGTGGGGCTCCTCGACGTCCAGTCCCTGAAGCCCACACTACTAGAACTAGCTGATGAACTCCAACGCGGCAGTTATGACCTGATGGCACTCAACGAGACGTGGCTCCGACCGTCAACACCGAGCCGCCTCCTGATTCTGCCCGGCTATCGCCTCTTCTGTGCCGACCGACCAGACGGGCGCGGCTACGGCGGGGTCGCACTAGCTGCCCGGGACAGCATCAGCGCCTCCCCTCTCAAGGTCACCACGGAGTCGAACCCCAACAGCAGGCTCGACACCTTGTAGGTGATAGTGAGGCCTGATCGCCGACGCAAGTTTGTCCTCGGCACAGTTTATCGCCCTCCGAGACGCAACGTTGCTGATCTTGAGGCCGACTTCTCCGACCTGGAAGCACAGTATCAGCGAGTGTGCACTGATTACCCTATGACGAAGATTTTAGTATGCGGGGACCTGAACTGTGATTTTCTTAAACCCTCCACCGACCCAGGCAAGCGGACATTGTGTAGTTTTTTATCAGTCTTCTCACTAACTCAGTTCGTCAAATCACCACCTATGTCTCCGGTTCATAACTAGATGTTTTTATGTCTTACTGTCGTAATCTTGTAAAGCGATGCGCCACTGTTTTCTGTCATTTTAGCCCGCATAGGTTTGTTCGTGCTCGCATAGACGTGCCTTGCCCACGCCAACCGCGGCGAACTGTTCGCACGCGTTGTCTGCGCCGTGTTTCCATCCTTGATTTCAATTACGACTTAGTATGTGCTGACTGGACTGTGGCGCTAAATTCGCCCACGGTCATTCTTAAATGGGACCGTTTCATCGATACATTTGTACCCATAGTTGACTCACATGCCCCCGTGCGGACCATGCGGATAAGAAACGTGCGTGCCCCTGTGGTCAGTGATCATACCAGAACCATCATGTCTCGTCGCCCCGCGGCGCTCGCCTCACTTGGCCACAGTTCGGCCTAGTATAAACAACTGAACCGTGCCGCACGATCTGCGATTAGGCGTGACACCTGTGATGACATTCGGCGGCGTATTCACGAGGAGGGACGCAGTGCGATGTGGAAGGTTATACGGCCGGCCGTTGGGAGCGGGAGGGCCGATCGCAAACTGCCTGGTGCTGCGCCTGATCAGTTGAACCGGTTTTTCGTCAACGTAGGCCCACGCGTTGCCGGTGAGGTGCGGGACTTGGGGGAGACCCCGGACCTGCCCTGCAGACTGCCGCGTGTCGGTGCCTGCGCGCTCACGCTGTCGCCCCTGACTCTGTCCGAGCTGCGGGCGGTAGTACTCGGTATGAGCGGGTCAGCCGCCCGCGGTGAGGACGGCGTCTGTATCCGCATGGTCCGCATGTCTTTTGACGCGATTGGCACGGTGCTCCTGCATTTGGTCAATTCCAGCATCTCTCTCTCGGATGTTCCTCAATCCTGGAGACACTCCCTCGTTTACCCAATCCATAAAGCCGGTGATCCTTCTAATCCATCTAACTTCCGGCCAATTTCCATAGTTCCAGTTATCTCCAAAATTGTAGAGTGGACCGTCCATCAACAGCTCTACAATTACCTCTCCCAAAACCACCTCCTTTCCTCAACTCAGCACGGTTTTCGTCCTCGTCACTCGACGGACCCTGATATCCATTTCCGATCATGTCCTTTCCGCCAACGACCGTGGAGAGCTGTCCCTCCTCTGCCTGCTGGATTTGAGCAAGTGTTTTGATGTGATAGACCACGCTAAATTATTGACAAAATTGCAGCTTTACGGAATTGATATTACTTGGTTTTCTGCTTATCTTCGGAATCACACTCAGAGCGTGAGCTTCACTGACGCTCTGGGCAACACACAAATTTCAGCTCCGCTTCCCAACAGCATCGTTTTTTTAGGGTTATGCCCTCGGCTCTCTGCTCTACTGCGTCTTCGCCAACGACCTCAGCTTGTTCGCCGAGGACGCAGTAGTAGTACAGTATGCCGATGATACACAAATGTTAGTCAGTGGCAAAAAGTCAGAGCTCAATAACGTCGTGAGTAGGATGGAATGTGCGCTTGCTTCTCTAGACATCTGGTTTCGTGGAAACGGCTTCAAAATCAACACTGAGAAAACTCAACTGATGCTGTTGGGAAGCGCTCAAAATTTGCGCAATGCCCCGAACTTCACGGTAAAATTTCGCGATCACACTCTCGTACCTATTCCGGAAGCTAAGAATCTCCGCATCACCTTCGATCGCACTTTGAACTGGGACGCCCATGTAACCTCCGTCACTAGACACTGTTTTGGCATTCTGAGTGGTCTATCACATCTTAGGAGCCGCCTGCGATCGTCCGTCATCTCTGTGCTGGTCAACGCTCTGGTTCTCTCGCAGGTCCAATACTGCATCACCATATATGGTAACGGTTCACGGAAGAACCTGTCCCGAATTCAAACAATTATTAACTATGGGGCTTAAGTGATTTTCGGCCGCAAAAAGTTTGATCATGTATCGGACCTGCTTGAGAAGCTGGGTTGGCTCGGCGCGGAGAACCTGGTCTAGTACCGCACTTTGTGTTTGACACACAAAGTGCGCCGTCTCGGCGAGCCTGAGGAACTGGCCGCGGGTCTCGCCACTGTGGCTGAGATGCGCGAGGTGCGGGAAGTGTCGGGCAGGACCATTCGCCAGGACTGCGACCTGTTTGTGCCCCGGTCGCGCACTGAGATGGGGAAGAGGCGCTTCAGCTGTCGCGGTCCGGCACTGTACAACTCGTTGCCCCCAGACCTGCTGCAGCTTCCAGTGCCGCCGTATGCTCGCCGCCTAAGGCGACATCTGTCGGCTCAGTCTGCCGCGCCCGACTGACTATTAGCCGTTTCCCGGGTCCGTATGTGATGTATGTGATGTGCTTCATCTTGACCTGTATGAATGTGTGAGTGACTGTGTTGCGCATCTGCCTGATCATTTGACCTTCTTTTTATCTTCCGACGAGAGGTGGTAACAGCCACACGCTTGTTGTGGATCACTTTAATATATAAATATATTTAATATATAATATATTTAATATATAATAATATCTGAGTCTGAGTCTGTTTCGGAGAGGGCGGAGACGGAGACGGATCTGTGCCCGTCTCGAGTGGCCGGTGACCCCTCTCCCGGGGGAGGGCAGAGACGGAGACGGCTCGGTGCCCGGTGACCCCTCTCCCGGGGGAGGGCAGAGACGGAGACGGCACGGTGCCCGGCTCGAGTGGCCGGTAATCACTACATAGTCCCAGGTCAATGTGACGAGTCATAGTCCCTGGTCAATGTGACGAGTCATAGTCCCAGGTCAATGTGACGAGTCATAGTCCCAGGTCAATGTGACGAGTCATAGTCCCAGGTCAATGTGACGAGTCATAGTCCCAGGTCAATGTGACGAGTCATAGTCCCTGGTCAATGTGACGAGTCATAGTTCCAGGTCAATGTGACGAGTCATAGTCCCAGGTCAATGTGACGAGTCATAGTCCCAGGTCAATGTGACGAGTCATAGTCCCAGGTCAATGTGACGAGTCATAGTCCCAGGTCAATGTGACGAGTCATAGTCCCAGGTCAATGTGACGAGTCATAGTCCCTGGTCAATGTGACGAGTCATAGTCCCAGGTCAATGTGACGAGTCATAGTCCCAGGTCAATGTGACGAGTCATAGTCCCAGGTCAATGTGACGAGTCATAGTCCCAGGTCAATGTGACGAGTCATAGTCCCAGGTCAATGTGACGAGTCATAGTCCCAGGTCAATGTGACGAGTCATAGTCCCAGGTCAATGTGACGAGTCATGGTCCCAGGTCAATGTGACGAGTCATAGTCCCTGGTCAATGTGACGAGTCATAGTCCCAGGTCAATGTGACGAGTCATAGTCCCTGGTCAATGTGACGAGTCATAGTCCCAGGTCAATGTGACGAGTCATAGTCCCTGGTCAATGTGACGAGTCATAGTCCCAGGTCAATGTGGCGAGTCATAGTCCCTGGTCAATGTGACGAGTCATAGTCCCAGGTCAATGTGACGAGTCATAGTCCCTGGTCAATGTGACGAGTCATAGTCCCAGGTCAATGTGACGAGTCATAGTCCCTGGTCAATGTGACGAGTCATAGTCCCAGGTCAATGTGACGAGTCATAGTCCCTGGTCAATGTGACGAGTCATAGTCCCTGGTCAATGTGACGAGTCATAGTCCCAGGTCAATGTGACGAGTCATAGTCCCTGGTCAATGTGACGAGTCATAGTCCCAGGTCAATGTGACGAGTCATAGTCCCTGGTCAATGTGACGAGTCATAGTCCCAGGTCAATGTGACGAGTCATAGTCCCAGGTCAATGTGACGAGTCATAGTCCCTGGTCAATGTGACGAGTCATAGTCCCAGGTCAATGTGACGAGTCATAGTCCCTGGTCAATGTGACGAGTCATAGTCCCAGGTCAATGTGACGAGTCATAGTCCCAGGTCAATGTGACGAGTCATAGTCCCAGGTCAATGTGACGAGTCATAGTCCCAGGTCAATGTGACGAGTCATAGTCCCAGGTCAATGTGACGAGTCATAGTCCCAGGTCAATGTGACGAGTCATAGTCCCGAGTCAATGTGACGAGTCATAGTCCCAGGTCAATGTGACGAGTCATAGTCCCTGGTCAATGTGACGAGTCATAGTCCCAGGTCAATGTGACGAGTCATAGTCCCTGGTCAATGTGACGAGTCATAGTCCCAGGTCAATGTGACGAGTCATAGTCCCTGGTCAATGTGACGAGTCATAGTCCCAGGTCAATGTGACGAGTCATAGTCCCTGGTCAATGTGACGAGTCATAGTCCCAGGTCAATGTGACGAGTCATAGTCCCAGGTCAATGTGACGAGTCATAGTCCCTGGTCAATGTGACGAGTCATAGTCCCTGGTCAATGTGACGAGTCATAGTCCCAGGTCAATGTGACGAGTCATAGTCCCAGGTCAATGTGACGAGTCATAGTCCCAGGTCAATGTGACGAGTCATAGTCCCAGGTCAATGTGACGAGTCATAGTCCCAGGTCAATGTGACGAGTCATGGTCCCAGGTCAATGTGACGAGTCATAGTCCCTGGTCAATGTGACGAGTCATAGTCCCAGGTCAATGTGACGAGTCATAGTCCCTGGTCAATGTGACGAGTCATAGTCCCAGGTCAATGTGACGAGTCATAGTCCCTGGTCAATGTGACGAGTCATAGTCCCAGGTCAATGTGACGAGTCATAGTCCCTGGTCAATGTGACAAGTCATAGTCCCAGGTCAATGTGACGAGTCATAGTCCCTGGTCAATGTGACGAGTCATAGTCCCAGGTCAATGTGACGAGTCATAGTCCCTGGTCAATGTGACGAGTCATAGTCCCAGGTCAATGTGACGAGTCATAGTCCCTGGTCAATGTGACGAGTCATAGTCCCTGGTCAATGTGACGAGTCATAGTCCCAGGTCAATGTGACGAGTCATAGTCCCTGGTCAATGTGACGAGTCATAGTCCCAGGTCAATGTGACGAGTCATAGTCCCTGGTCAATGTGACGAGTCATAGTCCCAGGTCAATGTGACGAGTCATAGTCCCAGGTCAATGTGACGAGTCATAGTCCCTGGTCAATGTGACGAGTCATAGTCCCAGGTCAATGTGACGAGTCATAGTCCCTGGTCAATGTGACGAGTCATAGTCCCAGGTCAATGTGACGAGTCATAGTCCCAGGTCAATGTGACGAGTCATAGTCCCAGGTCAATGTGACGAGTCATAGTCCCAGGTCAATGTGACGAGTCATAGTCCCAGGTCAATGTGACGAGTCATAGTCCCAGGTCAATGTGACGAGTCATAGTCCCGAGTCAATGTGACGAGTCATAGTCCCAGGTCAATGTGACGAGTCATAGTCCCTGGTCAATGTGACGAGTCATAGTCCCAGGTCAATGTGACGAGTCATAGTCCCTGGTCAATGTGACGAGTCATAGTCCCAGGTCAATGTGACGAGTCATAGTCCCTGGTCAATGTGACGAGTCATAGTCCCAGGTCAATGTGACGAGTCATAGTCCCTGGTCAATGTGACGAGTCATAGTCCCAGGTCAATGTGACGAGTCATAGTCCCAGGTCAATGTGACGAGTCATAGTCCCTGGTCAATGTGACGAGTCATAGTCCCTGGTCAATGTGACGAGTCATAGTCCCAGGTCAATGTGACGAGTCATAGTGCCAGGTCAATGTGACGAGTCATAGTCCCAGGTCAATGTGACGAGTCATAGTCCCTGGTCAATGTGACGAGTCATAGTCCCTGGTCAATGTGACGAGTCATAGTCCCTGGTCAATGTGACGAGTCATAGTCCCTGGTCAATGTGACGAGTCATAGTCCCTGGTCAATGTGACGAGTCATAGTCCCTGGTCAATGTGACGAGTCATAGTCCCAGGTCAATGTGACGAGTCATAGTCCCAGGTCAATGTGACGAGTCATAGTCCCAGGTCAATGTGACGAGTCATAGTCCCAGGTCAATGTGACGAGTCATAGTCCCTGGTCAATGTGACGAGTCATAGTCCCTGGTCAATGTGACGAGTCATAGTCGCAGGTCAATGTGACGAGTCATAGTCCCTGGTCAATGTGACGAGTCATAGTCCCTGGTCAATGTGACGAGTCATAGTCCCAGGTCAATGTGACGAGTCATAGTCCCAGGTCAATGTGACGAGTCATAGTCCCTGGTCAATGTGACGAGTCATAGTCCCTGGTCAATGTGACGAGTCATAGTCCCAGGTCAATGTGACGAGTCATAGTCCCTGGTCAATGTGACGAGTCATAGTCCCTGGTCAATGTGACGAGTCATAGTCCCAGGTCAATGTGACGAGTCATAGTCCCAGGTCAATGTGACGAGTCATAGTCCCTGGTCAATGTGACGAGTCATAGTCCCTGGTCAATGTGACGAGTCATAGTCCCTGGTCAATGTGACGAGTCATAGTCCCAGGTCAATGTGACGAGTCATAGTCCCTGGTCAATGTGACGAGTCATAGTCCCTGGTCAATGTGACGAGTCATAGTCCCAGGTCAATGTGACGAGTCATAGTCCCAGGTCAATGTGACGAGTCATAGTCCCTGGTCAATGTGACGAGTCATAGTCCCTGGTCAATGTGACGAGTCATAGTCCCAGGTCAATGTGACGAGTCATAGTTCCAGGTCAATGTGACGAGTCATAGTCCCTGGTCAATGTGACGAGTCATAGTTCCAGGTCAATGTGACGAGTCATAGTCCCTGGTCAATGTGACGAGTCATAGTTCCAGGTCAATGTGACGAGTCATAGTCCCTGGTCAATGTGACGAGTCATAGTCCCAGGTCAATGTGACGAGTCATAGTCCCAGGTCAATGTGACGAGTCATAGTCCCTGGTCAATGTGACGAGTCATAGTCCCTGGTCAATGTGACGAGTCATAGTCCCTGGTCAATGTGACGAGTCATAGTCCCAGGTCAATGTGACGAGTCATAGTCCCTGGTCAATGTGACGAGTCATAGTCCCTGGTCAATGTGACGAGTCATAGTCCCTGGTCAATGTGACGAGTCATAGTCCCTGGTCAATGTGACGAGTCATAGTCCCTGGTCAATGTGACGAGTCATAGTCCCTGGTCAATGTGACGAGTCATAGTCCCTGGTCAATGTGACGAGTCATAGTTCCAGGTCAATGTGACGAGTCATAGTCCCTGGTCAATGTGACGAGTCATAGTCCCAGGTCAATGTGACGAGTCATAGTCCCTGGTCAATGTGACGAGTCATAGTCCCAGGTCAATGTGACGAGTCATAGTCCCTGGTCAATGTGACGAGTCATAGTCCCAGGTCAATGTGACGAGTCATAGTCCCAGGTCAATGTGACGAGTCATAGTCCCTGGTCAATGTGACGAGTCATAGTCCCTGGTCAATGTGACGAGTCATAGTCCCTGGTCAATGTGACGAGTCATAGTCCCAGGTCAATGTGACGAGTCATAGTCCCTGGTCAATGTGACGAGTCATAGTCCCAGGTCAATGTGACGAGTCATAGTCCCTGGTCAATGTGACGAGTCATAGTCCCTGGTCAATGTGACGAGTCATAGTCCCAGGTCAATGTGACGAGTCATAGTCCCTGGTCAATGTGACGAGTCATAGTCCCAGGTCAATGTGACGAGTCATAGTCCCTGGTCAATGTGACGAGTCATAGTCCCAGGTCAATGTGACGAGTCATAGTCCCAGGTCAATGTGACGAGTCATAGTCCCTGGTCAATGTGACGAGTCATAGTCCCAGGTCAATGTGACGAGTCATAGTCCCTGGTCAATGTGACGAGTCATAGTCCCAGGTCAATGTGACGAGTCATAGTCCCAGGTCAGTGTGACGAGTCATAGTCCCAGGTCAATGTGACGAGTCATAGTCCCAGGTCAATGTGACGAGTCATAGCCCCAGGTCAATGTGACGAGTCATAGTCCCAGGTCAATGTGACGAGTCATAGTCCCGAGTCAATGTGACGAGTCATAGTCCCAGGTCAATGTGACGAGTCATAGTCCCTGGTCAATGTGACGAGTCATAGTCCCAGGTCAATGTGACGAGTCATAGTCCCTGGTCAATGTGACGAGTCATAGTCCCAGGTCAATGTGACGAGTCATAGTCCCTGGTCAATGTGACGAGTCATAGTCCCAGGTCAATGTGACGAGTCATAGTCCCTGGTCAATGTGACGAGTCATAGTCCCAGGTCAATGTGACGAGTCATAGTCCCAGGTCAATGTGACGAGTCATAGTCCCTGGTCAATGTGACGAGTCATAGTCCCTGGTCAATGTGACGAGTCATAGTCCCAGGTCAATGTGACGAGTCATAGTCCCAGGTCAATGTGACGAGTCATAGTCCCAGGTCAATGTGACGAGTCATAGTCCCTGGTCAATGTGACGAGTCATAGTCCCTGGTCAATGTGACGAGTCATAGTCCCTGGTCAATGTGACGAGTCATAGTCCCTGGTCAATGTGACGAGTCATAGTCCCTGGTCAATGTGACGAGTCATAGTCCCTGGTCAATGTGACGAGTCATAGTCCCTGGTCAATGTGACGAGTCATAGTCCCTGGTCAATGTGACGAGTCATAGTCCCAGGTCAATGTGACGAGTCATAGTCCCTGGTCAATGTGACGAGTCATAGTCCCTGGTCAATGTGACGAGTCATAGTCCCAGGTCAATGTGACGAGTCATAGTCCCAGGTCAATGTGACGAGTCATAGTCCCTGGTCAATGTGACGAGTCATAGTCCCTGGTCAATGTGACGAGTCATAGTCCCAGGTCAATGTGACGAGTCATAGTTCCAGGTCAATGTGACGAGTCATAGTCCCTGGTCAATGTGACGAGTCATAGTTCCAGGTCAATGTGACGAGTCATAGTCCCTGGTCAATGTGACGAGTCATAGTTCCAGGTCAATGTGACGAGTCATAGTCCCTGGTCAATGTGACGAGTCATAGTCCCAGGTCAATGTGACGAGTCATAGTCCCAGGTCAATGTGACGAGTCATAGTCCCTGGTCAATGTGACGAGTCATAGTCCCTGGTCAATGTGACGAGTCATAGTCCCTGGTCAATGTGACGAGTCATAGTCCCAGGTCAATGTGACGAGTCATAGTCCCTGGTCAATGTGACGAGTCATAGTCCCTGGTCAATGTGACGAGTCATAGTCCCTGGTCAATGTGACGAGTCATAGTCCCTGGTCAATGTGACGAGTCATAGTCCCTGGTCAATGTGACGAGTCATAGTCCCTGGTCAATGTGACGAGTCATAGTCCCTGGTCAATGTGACGAGTCATAGTCCCAGGTCAATGTGACGAGTCATAGTCCCTGGTCAATGTGACGAGTCATAGTCCCAGGTCAATGTGACGAGTCATAGTCCCTGGTCAATGTGACGAGTCATAGTCCCAGGTCAATGTGACGAGTCATAGTCCCTGGTCAATGTGACGAGTCATAGTCCCAGGTCAATGTGACGAGTCATAGTCCCAGGTCAATGTGACGAGTCATAGTCCCTGGTCAATGTGACGAGTCATAGTCCCTGGTCAATGTGACGAGTCATAGTCCCAGGTCAATGTGACGAGTCATAGTCCCAGGTCAATGTGACGAGTCATAGTCCCAGGTCAATGTGACGAGTCATAGTCCCTGGTCAATGTGACGAGTCATAGTCCCTGGTCAATGTGACGAGTCATAGTCCCTGGTCAATGTGACGAGTCATAGTCCCTGGTCAATGTGACGAGTCATAGTCCCTGGTCAATGTGACGAGTCATAGTCCCTGGTCAATGTGACGAGTCATAGTCCCAGGTCAATGTGACGAGTCATAGTCCCAGGTCAATGTGACGAGTCATAGTCCCAGGTCAATGTGACGAGTCATAGTCCCAGGTCAATGTGACGAGTCATAGTCCCTGGTCAATGTGACGAGTCATAGTCCCTGGTCAATGTGACGAGTCATAGTCTCAGGTCAATGTGACGAGTCATAGTCCCTGGTCAATGTGACGAGTCATAGTCCCTGGTCAATGTGACGAGTCATAGTCCCAGGTCAATGTGACGAGTCATAGTCCCAGGTCAATGTGACGAGTCATAGTCCCTGGTCAATGTGACGAGTCATAGTCCCTGTCAATGTGACGAGTCATAGTCCCAGGTCAATGTGACGAGTCATAGTCCCTGGTCAATGTGACGAGTCATAGTCCCTGGTCAATGTGACGAGTCATAGTCCCAGGTCAATGTGACGAGTCATAGTCCCAGGTCAATGTGACGAGTCATAGTCCCTGGTCAATGTGACGAGTCATAGTCCCTGGTCAATGTGACGAGTCATAGTCCCAGGTCAATGTGACGAGTCATAGTCCCTGGTCAATGTGACGAGTCATAGTCCCTGGTCAATGTGACGAGTCATAGTCCCAGGTCAATGTGACGAGTCATAGTCCCAGGTCAATGTGACGAGTCATAGTCCCTGGTCAATGTGACGAGTCATAGTCCCTGGTCAATGTGACGAGTCATAGTCCCAGGTCAATGTGACGAGTCATAGTCCCTGGTCAATGTGACGAGTCATAGTCCCTGGTCAATGTGACGAGTCATAGTCCCAGGTCAATGTGACGAGTCATAGTCCCAGGTCAATGTGACGAGTCATAGTCCCTGGTCAATGTGACGAGTCATAGTCCCTGGTCAATGTGACGAGTCATAGTCCCAGGTCAATGTGACGAGTCATAGTCCCTGGTCAATGTGACGAGTCATAGTCCCTGGTCAATGTGACGAGTCATAGTCCCAGGTCAATGTGACGAGTCATAGTCCCTGGTCAATGTGACGAGTCATAGTCCCTGGTCAATGTGACGAGTCATAGTCCCAGGTCAATGTGACGAGTCATAGTCCCAGGTCAATGTGACGAGTCATAGTCCCTGGTCAATGTGACGAGTCATAGTCCCTGGTCAATGTGACGAGTCATAGTCCCAGGTCAATGTGACGAGTCATAGTCCCTGGTCAATGTGACGAGTCATAGTCCCTGGTCAATGTGACGAGTCATAGTCCCAGGTCAATGTGACGAGTCATAGTCCCAGGTCAATGTGACGAGTCATAGTCCCTGGTCAATGTGACGAGTCATAGTCCCTGGTCAATGTGACGAGTCATAGTCCCAGGTCAATGTGACGAGTCATAGTCCCTGGTCAATGTGACGAGTCATAGTCCCTGGTCAATGTGACGAGTCATAGTCCCAGGTCAATGTGACGAGTCATAGTCCCAGGTCAATGTGACGAGTCATAGTCCCTGGTCAATGTGACGAGTCATAGTCCCTGGTCAATGTGACGAGTCATAGTCCCAGGTCAATGTGACGAGTCATAGTCCCTGGTCAATGTGACGAGTCATAGTCTCTGGTCAATGTGACGAGTCATAGTCCCAGGTCAATGTGACGAGTCATAGTCCCAGGTCAATGTGACGAGTCATAGTCCCTGGTCAATGTGACGAGTCATAGTCCCTGGTCAATGTGACGAGTCATAGTCCCAGGTCAATGTGACGAGTCATAGTCCCTGGTCAATGTGACGAGTCATAGTCCCTGGTCAATGTGACGAGTCATAGTCCCAGGTCAATGTGACGAGTCATAGTCCCAGGTCAATGTGACGAGTCATAGTCCCTGGTCAATGTGACGAGTCATAGTCCCTGGTCAATGTGACGAGTCATAGTCCTAGGTCAATGTGACGAGTCATAGTTCCAGGTCAATGTGACGAGTCATAGTCCCTGGTCAATGTGACGAGTCATAGTTCCAGGTCAATGTGACGAGTCATAGTCCCTGGTCAATGTGACGAGTCATAGTTCCAGGTCAATGTGACGAGTCATAGTCCCTGGTCAATGTGACGAGTCATAGTCCCAGGTCAATGTGACGAGTCATAGTTCCAGGTCAATGTGACGAGTCATAGTCCCTGGTCAATGTGACGAGTCTAGTCCCTGGTCAATGTGACGAGTCATAGTCCCTGGTCAATGTGACGAGTCATAGTCCCAGGTCAATGTGACGAGTCATAGTCCCAGGTCAATGTGACGAGTCATAGTCCCTGGTCAATGTGACGAGTCATAGTCCCTGGTCAATGTGACGAGTCATAGTCCCAGGTCAATGTGACAAGTCATAGTCCCTGGTCAATGTGACGAGTCATAGTCCCAGGTCAATGTGACGAGTCATAGTCCCTGGTCAATGTGACGAGTCATAGTCCCTGGTCAATGTGACGAGTCATAGTCCCTGGTCAATGTGACGAGTCATAGTCCCTGGTCAATGTGACGAGTCATAGTCCCTGGTCAATGTGACGAGTCATAGTCCCTGGTCAATGTGACGAGTCATAGTCCCTGGTCAATGTGACGAGTCATAGTCCCTGGTCAATGTGACGAGTCATAGTCCCTGGTCAATGTGACGAGTCATAGTCCCAGGTCAATGTGACGAGTCATAGTCCCTGGTCAATGTGACGAGTCATAGTCCCTGGTCAATGTGACAAGTCATAGTCCCGAGTCAATGTGAAAGTGACGGAGGGTGAAATGGAGTCCATCCACGTTCAACAGAAACGCATGTGAGTCAATGCAATAACCAGGGGCTATATTGAAGATATTGACAGTGAAAACTTCTCGCGAAAAACTCGGACGCGAAACAAACCGAAGAAGAAGCAGAATCAGAACGGCAGTGAAACTGGAGCGGAAAGATTTCCCGGAGTTATTTTATTTGAACTTCTTTGTGATCTGTATTTGGCGGAAGATTAAAATCACACGATTAACTTCTTTTTTAGGCTATGCTATATGGCAAAAACGCCAGATGTGCTTTCGCAAGTTGAGAACTGCTTGACGTTTCTGCATCAAATCCTCTTCGACGTGGCCACCGGAACGTGACCACAACACGCACGGGCTCAGACCAGACTTGTCAATGATTCATATTTGTCATGAGTCGATTCACAGTGATTCATGGACCATAATAAATGATTCAATCATGATTCAATCACTCAACATTACCATAATGAATGATTCAATCATGATTCAATCACTCAACATTACCACAATGAATGATTCAATCATGATGCAATCACTCAACATTACCATAATGAATGATTCAAACTTGATTCAATCACTCAACATTAAAGGGAAGTGTCGACTCCTTTGTCTAACTCCTTTGCTTTTGAATGTGCGACTCTAAGATTGTATGAGCGTGATAGGGAGGTCATGCTCTACCTGTGTGCCAATTTGCATGCACATCAGAATAGTCTGCTGTTTGACCTTAAACATATGACCTGTTCTAACACCTTTGATTTGAAATGTGCGACTAAGATTTTACCAGAATGAGCACTAGGTCGTGATCTATCTGTGTACCAATTTTGAAGCCAATCCAAATAGTCCTCGAATGTATTTCCGAATGTGAATGTGAATGTTAGCCAATTGGGCATGCGTGTTGTTTATTTTGATTATAAAATGATATTTATAATATTGATTATAATTGCAAATTCCAAGTTCCAAAAGCATTAATGACTTTACGTTTCACTTTTTTAAGAAAATAGAACATTTATTTTGATTTTGCATTAGGTATTATTTTGTATAAAGCATGATGTGGAATAAAGCGGCGCCGATGCGACAGTGATATTTGGGACATGCGGAGGTCATGCAAATGTTTGTTTATGATTTAGTTTTTGATATGGTATAGCCTAGAAATCAGGAAAAGGTGGGTACCTTTTGATAATTTTTCGTGTGAAAAAAGTGTGCGTGTACTGTGTGGTTTATAAACCAAAGTATGAGTTAATTACCTTTTTTAAGTATTTAGGTACCTACCCCTAACCCTACCAGTTCCAAGGTATTCACCTAGTTAGGGCTGATTGAACAGTGGCTTTGTGCCCACTGGAGTTGGACACAAAGCCTCGCTTTCTTTACGCATAGATGAATTGCAGGCTACAGCTCAGGACACAGAGCTCATATAATTGGTCATTAAGTGCCTGGTTTGTCCACAGGGCACGATGAATGCTGGGCCGCTGGCATATTTTGTGGACAGTTTATGCTGTTCGACCAAAAAAGAATGATTCTTTGAGCAATGAATGATTCAATCAGCCTATTGTGTCTGTATGAATGATTCAATCAGTGACTCACAACAGGTTTGCGCATGAGGTGAATCGATTCATGAGTCATTCATTTGAAATAAGAATGATTCAATCAAAAGTAGTCGATCCACATTGAATCATTGACAAGTCTGGCTCGGACACGAGCGCCTGCGTCAGATCATCTACGCCATTCCCCTGGGTCGGAGGCGCTGTACGCCGGCAGCCCACACTCTGCAGCGTCTGTAACGGTCTCCGTGACGACAAATGGCTGTAGGTTATATGCGTTACTGGCACGGGCATGACACCTCGTCAGTTCTTTGAAGTCGTCGCCGTTTTCGACCGGCGAACTGGGCGCCCGCGACGCCAGTGGCGGCTGCAGCTGGAGCCAGTGGCGGCTGGCGGCCGACGCCAGTGGCGGCTGCAGAAGGGCTGGAGCCAACGACACACATTCCATACTGTAGGCTATCTTAACGGAAAACACAATTCTAAAGAATAATGTTGTCAAATGGTTCAAACAACCTTCGATTACCAGTTATTTGAGGTAGGGGCTCCAAACCATCACCGTCGTTATAGGCACTGTCTGGAAACTTGCCTGAGTTAAGTATCCGACAATGATACTTTTAGAAGTCTGACCTTTTGTGGTAAACATGTTTGTCTACCCTTGAAGTTGATGGTGAAAGGAGGACGGTGGGTATGTGAGATCGATGCAGTTGTGTGCGTTTCATATAATTTGTTTGTCAACGATAGTCAGTGGCGGCGGAAGAGGGGACAGGGGGGGCAGCTGCCCCCCCCCCCCCCCCCCCACACACACACACTCAAGAAGTTGGGGGGGGGGCAAACATATGATTTCCACCCTCCATTGAATTTGTAAGAGGGGCCCCCCAAGAAGTTGACCGAGGGCTCCGAGGTGCCCCCAGCCAGCCTGAGGGGCCCTCTAAGGCCGATAGAAGGCCCTTAGTCGGCCTGAGGGGCCCTCGGTATGCCTGAGGGGGCCCTCGGAAGGCTTCAACATGGGCCTGTCCGAGTTTTTTTGCGACCATTTAGAGGCTCTGCAAAATATGGTGGCCTAAATCCGAGGAGATACCGTTTCGCGCCGTTTTTGGAGGGGCCTTTGGCCCTGGGAAGGGGCCCTTTGGCAGAGGGGCCCCTGGGTTTCTTTGCCCCCCATCCGAAAATACCTTCCGCCGCCACTGACGATAGTGATGTATTCATGTTTATATGCGATGCTATGAACTGTCCAAGGAAGTGTTAGATGGAGGGACGGAGAAAGGGATAGTCGCGAATCGCGGACATGGTTCCGACAAAACATTTCTCATATCGCTGGGATGCCAAAACATGCCTTCAACCGCATCGGTACCGCGAAAATAGTGGTCCAGCGCAGAGGTCTACTTTTTCGGTAAATTGGTAGCGAGCGTTGGCGACAGATTTTTGTCAGTGAAGCGACAAATATTGGGCTTTGGGGAAGTTTATGCCGTTGTCGGAGCATCAGAACCTGGCCGAACCGAGCAAGAGAATGGACCTTGTTCGTTACACTTGGTTGTGCGCCCCATTCTTTGTGAGACAAAAACGAGAAAGTTTTCAGAACGGAAAAAAATATGACTTGGGGCGAAATTTTTAATTTTTTAAAGCCTGAGGAAAATGGTCCCAAGTATGTTTGAAAGGTAGTTTTGCGATAGGATAGATTGGTCTGTACATTGTTGTTGCGCCTTTTAAGCCACCCTTTCCTAGACTTTGGATCTGCTCTACATTGCCTCTTTTCGATCCATCACTGCATGGGCGTGATCACGATGGAGCAGGAACAGGAGGTGGTGCAGGACCTGAAGTCTTACAAATTTCAAGGGGCAAATGGATCGTTTTTTTGCTGCCGGTATGCGTATTTCGGTTTCCCGCATTCTAAATTGCCACCGGCTAGCGTAAAACCGGACATAAGTCAGTCAAATATATAGATATTGCTTTGAAATTCGGTTTGGGTATCGTCCATAATTGGTTCTCCAATAAATCTTCCGGTTTTTCAATATATTTACAAATTGTAATTTTGTAATAAAAACATTTGGGGGAAACAATTCTACAATAGCCGTGTTCACGAATGATTATTGCGCTGAAAAGATTCTGAAAAGTTCTGGAATGTTTGAACAAGTTTGGGTATAAAAGTCTTAGTATATTATACATTCCAAGAAATAAATTACTGATTTAGGCGATATTATCACTATTCAATAGTTATGGAAATATGTATTGTGCTCATAACAAGTTTATAATACAAAATTGGCCGTGTTTAAAGAAAATATGCGTCTAGAATCCATTCGTTCAGTTTAGCATACCGTCATACTAGTTACTACATCTGGCAGCGTCATGGATCACAGGTCGGTCTGCGCATGCGCGGTGATGTGCCAGCATTGATTCGCCGCCGCTTCCGACCCGCGTGCCGCACGCACACGGACAAAGCCAAGCCGCACAGCCCGGCCGCCGGATTGGGCTGCGCGGGCGAGTCTATTGCGTCCGATAGCGTCACATGCCGATGCCACAGAATGTTTCTGAATCATTCTGAAGTTTTGAAAAGTTGCAGTCGGTGGAGCGATCACAACTGACCTATCAAACACTTATCTTGTTAATTACCACCAAACTGCAATTGTGTCAACATATTATATTCCTACCAACATATAACACAATTCTGAGGGAAATTTCTAGCCAAAAATCGCATGTCAAAGTTGTTTAGATAAGGAATGGATCGTCGAAACTTTTCAAAAATTTAACAAAGTTGTAAAAAGTTTAGCACAATTATCCTTCGTGACAACGGCTTATATCAAAATTTTCACATATATTCAAAAACCGGGGGATATAATGAAGAACCAAGTGTGGAGAATATAGATATTGCTTTGAAATTCGGTTTTGACATCCAAAACCGAATTTCAAAGCAATATTTATTATAGCAATATTTAGCAATATCTATATATATACAAATATGTTTGACTGACTTATGCCCGGTTTTACGACAGCGGTGGCAATTAGAATGCGGGAAACCGCGCGGCAGGCCGGCCCGGTATCGGCCCGGTATCGGTCCATTGACTTGTGAGTGCGAGTGGTAGCGAGTGGTATCCAGCCAGTAGCGAACAGTGACTGTCGCATGATAACTTCTCGGAAATAGCTCGCGTATTTATCAACTGAATGCAATGCAACTTTCAATACCCTACTTTTGAACATTTTGACACATACTCTAAATTGGTTAAGTTCTATCCGCATGACTCGTGACCTATGGCCTGTTTCTCAAGATCATGTCAGGCGCAACTGGCGTCCCGTAGTGTTGATGCTTGTAACTTGCGCAGTTTCCGAGTGTTTGCTGCTCAGGAGCATATGCACAGGTGTCAACAGGTAACATTTATGGTGTCCACTGAGATTGTGACCTTCGATGACATGATATAACTTGTTTTGCCCTACGGCAGTTTCTAAGATATTTTGTGACGCTCATTTCAAATTTGGCATCCATTTTACATTATTATATGTTCCACTGGGGTCATGGCACTTTCACAAGTCAACCGACGTCACTGACCTCCGATGACCTGAGATGACCTTTTTGAAATCTGGTAGTTTTTAGAATATTTTGTGACGCTGATTTCAAATTTGCCATTCATCTTGCTTCGCTCGGCTTCGCTCGGCTTCGCTCGGCTTCGCTCGGCTTCGCTCGGCTTCGCTCGGCTTCGCTCGGCTTCGCTCGGCTTCGCTCGGCTTCGCTCGGCTTTGCTCGGCTTCGCTCGGCTTCGCTCGGCTTCGCTCGGCTTCGCTCGGCTTCGCTCGGCTTCGCTCGGCTTCGCTCGGCTTCGCTCGGCTTCGCTCGGCTTCGCTCGGCTTCGCTCGGCTTCGCTCGTGAAACGCCCATCCAGGCATCTACCTGAAAGTATTTTGCTTGAGATGTGGCGACAATCCTTTCCGGGGAGTTTTCATCGTGCGACAGAAATTGCCCTAGATTCGTCGTGAGCATCAAATATCGCCATTTATAGACCTCTCGTCCCGCGTGCCTCTAAGCTGCCAGGTTTTGCACTGTGCAAGTCTGCCTTCTTGTCATTTCCTGGTCAGGTGATCGCGGATCTTTGGCCAAGGTTATTTAAAAAGCTCCATTTCAATAAACTAATTGCACTTAACTTTAGGTAAGCTTTATAGCAATCCGCAAGAAACGCGCAATGATTTTAGTTTAGCACTTGCCAAATTAAAAGCTATGTGTGCGTTCAACCTAAAGACCGGACCTGGACGCCATCATTCCGCGAGGCACATTCATATGGTGGTTGGGAGAACACGTACGTATGCACATACTTTCCACAGTCACATGTTACGTGTCCACAGTCACATGCTACGTCACATGTTACATGAGTAATATTGTATTTGCGTTCGTCTCGGTCGGCCACCCGCCACCGATTGTCACGCAACGCGACCCGGGCGGCGGTCCCAGCCCCGGAGTGACCAGTCCTTCGAGTACACAAATATGCTCTACATGTCGGCTAACATGCAGAGCGGCAGCATGCGCATTGCACAGGACGCATACATACATAACAAACATGCCTAAGTGGCACTAGCGGAGATCGAAACAGCGACCTTACGCGTAACTAACGAACGCCCTAAGCCATCTGCCCCTGCCCACCGACGCCAACAGCAAAGACCCAGTGGTATCCTGCAGACGCAAGCAAGATAAGACATGCATAGCATGTTCGAATAAATATACCTGCAGGCGATTCCGTCGATGAATCGAAGCCAATGTTTAACCCTCGCCCTACCCTCGCCCTACGTTTAACCCCTCGCCCTACCCAGGCCCCTCCCAGGGGACCTGGGGGAGGGGCCTGACAGGGGGAGGGGCCTGACAGCCCCTCCCCCTGAGGTTTTTCTTGAATAACTTTTTACACATGCGATTCATCTTGCTGAAATTTTTGGTAGCTGAGTTTACAATAATTATACGTATGGTGTAAAAATGTAATTGAAATTGGTTAAGCAGTTTAGGAGATAATCATGCTTTGATGACGTCATGTTGGTACAAAATGAGAAATATTTGAAAAATCGTAGAAAACAGAGTTTTAAAGCAAACTGAAAACACAATGCACCAAAGATACAAAATAGCATTTTCTTGAAAATGGAAATCTCGGATTTTCAAAATTTTGCTTTTTTGACCCCTGAAATTAACCAAAATAAATGTGTTTTTTTTTTAAATCCCCACAAAATCAAACTTTTCACAGATATTAAAACAACGGAAAAAATCTGAGAGAAATGCATATGAACAATACCCATAGCAAATTTCAAAGCAATATCTTCATTTTTAATTGAGTGATGGCTCCCTAAGTGTAAGAAACTGATGGCGTCATTTTTAAAATAGCTTTTTTGACTTTTTTTGACAAGATACGAACAAATAATTACCTTTTTTTATTTCTCAGCCAAAACTGGTTTAGAAACATGCTTTTTTATTTACATTTATCAATTTATAATTTTGAGGTTTTCTGAAGAGCAAAATCGCTGTTCTGGAAGTGGTAAATCCGAGCTCATTCACTTGACCTGGAAGGTCACCCGTTGACCTGAAACCTAAAAATCGCATACTGTTAGATTCCCCTCATGAAAGGTAACATGCTGGTTTTACCGCATTGCTTTAAGTTGCTTGGTTTCGAAGTTAATAGGGGGCCTGTCAGCCCCCCCCCCCCCCGTAGGGCGAAGGCGAAAAAAACTCCCGTAGGGCGGGGGTTAATACGATAGTGCGAGTATAATTCCCCTCTCGCGTGTCCAAATTTCACGTGCAGGATGCTCCGACGGATGTCGAGTTATTAGGTCATTTATGGATAGCATCCGTGGGTCATTTATGTCATTTATGGATAGCATCTCCGATAGGTGCCGAGTTATTAGGTAATTTATGGATAGCATCCGTGCACACCGTTGGGCAGAGTTTAATATTTAAAAGAATGCAGGATAAGGCAAACTCTGAGATATTAGTTACTATGCATATTGTTGTTTATATTAAACAGTTCATTGATGAAACCAACAACAACACAGTCTGGTGTATATTGGAATGTAATAGTGCGATCAGTGAAGACAGCGAAAAAGAAAGTAGAAATGGACCAGGGTGTGGCAGAAAAACAATTGTAATCATGGCTTTGTCTACAAGATGGGCTGATGGGTCCGGGGGCGATAGCCCCCTCCCCACCCCCGTTGGGTCGCAGCGCAGCGAACGAATGCGAGCGGAGCGTTCTAAATGGGGGTCCTTGCGACCGTAATTGCTGTAAGGGTCAGGTTCGATTATGTTCTTACAATTGTTTCCTGCCACACCCTGATCCATGGGGATCGTCAAATCGCTGGTTTTTGGTAACGCACCGCAGTTGCCTACTTGCTTTTTCGGGGTCTTCACTGATCGCAATATTACATTTAAATATACGCGTCTGTACTTTCCGACTAGAGGGCTTCCAAGATTTGTGCTGTTTACCTGGTCCTGCAGCGACCGCAATATCACATTCCAATATGCGCGTCTATACTTTCCGACTAAAGGGCTTCCCGGATTTCCGCTGCTGTTTACCGGGCCCTGCAGCTATCACGGTTCTCGCAATCGCCGAACACAACAGCGGGTAAATTGTCACAAACGCTTAACGGAAATTGCTTCGCTGTGGGATTCCCAGTCGCATACGCAGTACAGAGAATTGTGATAAACAGACCGCATCCCCATGTTCTGTATAAATAATCAGAATCGGAGTGGAAATCGGAAACTATTGAGAAGGAGATGAAGAGAGATGTGAGGGAGGGAGGGAGGGAGGGAGGGAGGGAGGAAGGGGAGGAGGGGAGGGGGAGGGAGAGGGAGAGAGGGAGAGAGAGAGAGAGAGAGAGAGAGAGAGAGAGAGAGAGAGAGAGAGAGAGAGAGAGAGAGAGAGAGAGAGAGAGAGAGAGAGAGAGAGAGAGAGAGAGAGAGAGAGAGAGAGAGGAGAGAGAGAGAGAGAGAGAGAGAGAGAGAGAGAGAGAGAGAGAGAGAGAGAGAGAGAGGAGAGAAGAGAGAGAGAGAGAGGAGAGCGAGAGAGAGAGAGAGAGAGAGAGAGAGAGAGAGGAGAGAGCGAGAGAGCGAGAGAGCGAGAGAGCGAGAGAGCGAGAGAGCGAGAGAGCGACGAGAGCGAGAGAGCGAGAGAGCGAGAGAGCGAGAGAGCGAGAGAGCGAGAGAGCGAGAGAGCGAGAGAGCGAGAGAGCGAGAGAGCGAGAGAGCGAGAGAGCGACGAGAGCGAGAGAGCGAGAGAGCGAGAGAGCGAGAGAGCGAGAGAGCGAGAGAGCGAGAGAGCGAGAGAGCGAGAGAGCGAGAGAGCGAGAGAGCGAGAGAGCGAAGAGAGGAGCGAGAGAGCGAGAGAGCGAGAGAGCGAGAGAGCGAGAGAGCGAGAGAGCGAGGAGAGCGAGAGAGCGAGAGAGCGAGAGAGCGAGAGAGCGAGAGCGAGAGCGAGAGCGAGAGCGAGAGCGAGAGCGAGAGCGAGAGGCGAGAGCGAGAGCGAGAGCGAGAGCGAGAGCGAGAGCGAGAGCGAGAGCGAGAGCGAGAGGATGTGTAAAAAGAACACAGAGGCGGAAATAAAACTACTCTGACAATTTGTGCTCCACATTTTCGTCTTGCCTTCCTCTATTTGCGCCTGATCTTCATGCTCCTTAAACAGCCCCTTGACCCGACCCGTATCCTCCAAAATATGTCACAGGACCTAACACTCGTTTTCCGATGACGGCGAGTACCAGTGCCCGGACGGAACGATCCCGCAGGGTGCGGAACCAGGTGAACCAGGTCATCTCAGGTTGTGGTGGGCGCCGCTCCAGCGTCACCTCCATCCAGGTGGCCAACCTGCTGCGGGCTATTCAAAATACCTCAGGTGGGTGCATATTACCTCAGGTGGGTTCAGAATACCTCAGATGGGTTCAAAATACCCCAGATGGGTTCAAAATACCTCAGATAGGTTTCATAATACCTCATGTGAGTTATAAATACCTCAGGTGGGTTCAGAATACCTCAGGTTGGTTCAGAAATACCCAAGGTGGGTTCAGAATACCTCATGTGGGTTATACATGTTTTTGTTTTTCTAAATACCTCGCATGGGTTCTAACTACCGCAGGTGGGTTCATAATAGTGCAGGTGGGTTCATAATACTGCAGGTGGGCTTCATAATATCTCAGGTAGGTTATACACACCGCAAACGGGTTCCCCTGGGTGGATTCATAGTACCGCAAGTCAGCGGCGGCTGTGGTGTGACGACCGCTGCGGTTCGGGGTGTGACGACCGCTGCGGCTCGTGGTGTGACGACCGCTGGCGGCTCGGGGTTGTGACGATCGCTGGGGGCTCGAGGGTGTGACGACTGCTGCGGCTCGGGTTGTGACGATCCGCTGGGGCTCGGGGTGTGACGACTGCTGGGCTCGTGGTGTAACGACCGCGCTGCGGCTCGGGGTGTGACGACCGCTGCGGCTCGTGTGTGACGACCTCTGCGGCTCGTGGTGTGACGATCGCTGCGGCTCGGGGTGTGCGACCGACCCGCTGGGGCTGTGACTGTGACGACCGTGGGGGCTGTGGTGTGACGACCGCTACGGTTCGGGGTGTGACGACCGCTTGCGGCTACGGGTTGTGACGACCGCTGCGGTTCGTGGTGTGACGATTGCTGGGGCTCGGGGGCGTGACGACCGTGAGGCTGGGGCTGGGGGTGTGATGGCAGGGTGTGGAAATGGGCAATGGGCATTGATCGTTGGTGAGTAATGAGGGTTGCACGGAATGCGCTCTGGGAAGGGGCTAATGGATACTATACCTGAGTCCGTTCGATCGTGGTTCGTAAGAAGGAACTACAGGGTGTTGCAATAAACAATGCCAATTTTATAATCGAAAGTGCTAGTAGTACAAAATAGTCGGAGCATGTGCAAATGTACAAGTATTGTTGGAAAGTGTTGGATATTTTTGTTTGCAACACGTGACATAGCCTTCACACAGCCAGTGCAAGATTAGAGGTGAAGATGTCAGGCTACCCTCCTCGCGCCCGACGGCAAAATACGTTATAATTCCAAATAGCAGTGGGTAAGGATGATCTTCAAATACAGACATTTGAGGTTGAAATCGAAGTTGAATCGAAGCCTTTGGCTATACTTTATATTCTCAGCACATGACATATGATCAGAATATTGCAGCTGAGAGGTTTATCCTAAGATTCGTAACCAAAAAGGCCCCAAACCCATCTGGAACCTGGCTGAAGCTCCGCAGACGAGTGATCTGTGGTCTGACTGATTATCCGTGGACCACCTGGAGCCCATGTCTATCACCACTAGGCTACTAGTTGTGTTGTCTCTAGAAAGCTCTAGAAGTCTCTAGAAAGCCAGGAATATCCTTCAAAACTGCGGCTAAGCGACACCTCGTTACCTGCCGTGACGCATGAGCGATGTTGTAGTGGACAATTTTTTTGTGAATGTATGTGTATGTTTGAATGTTCACCATTGTCACTGTTTTATACCACATTGACGTGCGAAGGCGAAAAGCCACTGAGTACAGTGGACCTGAGCGAATAAACGAATTGAATTGTCAGTGACCCTGGCGGAGCTAAGAAAGACATCCTGTTATGTCTGGACCGGCTGCAGGCTGTTCAGGAGCTGACTGAATCCATAGATCCCGAAGAAGCGATTCAAGCCATATCCCATCTCCATTGAAATGCCCGTAAAGTGCATTGAACTTTGCATGATGCCGTGGAGCCGTTTTGCCAGATAGTAAAAATATCAGAACAAAAATGCAAATGTCCAGATATTCAACTTCGATTTCACCCCAAATTTCTGAATTTGAAGATCGTCCATGCCTATACTGCTATTTGGAATATGGCGTGTTTTGGCGTCGGGCGCGAGGAGGCATATGGCTTCTTCACCTCTCATCTGTCACTGGCTGTGTGAAGGCTATGACACGTGTTGGATATTTGGACGTGCTCCGACTATTTTTACTACATGTGCTTTCGATTTTAAAATTGACATTCTTTATGAAACACCCTTTAGATACTTTCGCGGATGTTTCCTGAATTCGTGGATTACGAGGTGGCGTGGATTGATGTGCAAGGGGTAGTTTGTGGCTAATTTCGGTTCGAATTTTCGGTGATCTGGTCACCATGTTTCCAAAAATCAAGGAAATGGAATACCATGCCTTCTGAAGATCGTTGTAAATTTTAACTTGTGTATTCCATTGTGCAGCTAAATCAGCTTGGGGTTTCAGCCCGATGACGAAAAAGCGAAGTGTAAATTAAGAAGACATAAATCGTCTCAGAATCTGGTTTGGTTCGCATGGCTTTGCTTGCTAAACTTAAAAAAAAGGTTATATCAATTCATTGAACTCCCTATTTAGCGCAATGCACTTTGTATTGAAGAACGTAAACTGTCCTGTGAAATATATTATATTTGGATTGGATTCAGGCTGGGTGAGCCTCGTGACGAGTCAAAACTGTCCATATTGAGCCATATTGAGTCTGACCGAGACAAGAATATGACTGCAGCAGCTTATACGCGTTGAATTTACGGTGGTTGACAGCGCCCAACTCTGTCTTGGGTCCGTGCCTACTTCGTGCTTCCACGTCTGACCGTACACCAGCCGCAGTGCAGCGTGTGGCTCTAAATTGGCCAATGTTCCATTACACTATCTCTGATTACAATCACCTTTCTATTGTTGAAACTGGAATATATAAATTTGAATCAGCATTCATGCATTTGAATCAGATCTGTTCCGGCTTTAGGCTGTATCTACTTGGTTTGGATCAGATCGATCTATTCCATATTCTGCATTAATCTGCATCGATATTTTACTCCTATAACCAGCGATCTAATTAACCTTAGTATTGCAACAATCACTTTGTGACGGAAGATAATAGGGTATACCAATCTTGTTCTTAGGGTGCGATCAGCAACACGACGAATTCGCTCTACGACGAATCCAACGAATTCGCTCTCCGACGAATTCGCTGTCTCGTGCATTCTGTAACAACAAAATTATCCGCCGATTTTGTCCCTGCTGCGCCGTGTCATGCTTTGTGTAATTATAGGGCCTTGGTTTGTGTGGTTATTTTACTTTTTTAGAAATCACGGTACTTTGAACTTTGTCAGTACTCAGCAACACTGCAGTCAATACAGCAATACTGCAGATCACGTTATGGCACACTGCAAAAGAAATTAGCCCTCCCGACGACTGGTTCGGAAATTCGCGCTCCGACAGAGCGAATTCGTCGGGCGAATTCGCTCGTTTGCAGATTCGTCGTGTTGCCGAACACAAACTGAGCGAATATTCGGCGTCCGACGAATCACCGAAGAATTCGTCGTGATTACGGTGAATTCGTCGTGCTGCCGATCGCACCCATAATCTAGAGACTAATTGCAAGGAATATTAAATTAATAGCTTGGTCACGATCAGAACGTACATTTTTAAATGAAATATCTTGAACTAATTGGTATTATGAAATGGAGATGGTCATTCTTTTATTGAAATATTGTGTAAAGGCCTGCTCTTAAACAGAGCGTTGGTGCCTACGTTTAGATATGTTTTTTTTCCAAGCTACATGCTCGGTGAAATTGCAGAGGGTATGCGGCATGGATTTTTCATACAAAATCAGACTGTTGCGAGCTCAGCTTTGGGTAAAGCTCAAAGCTTCTGCGGCATCTATAGCGCTCAAAGCTTCTGCGGCATCTATAGCGCTCAAAGCTTCTGCGGCGTCTATAGCGCTCAAAGCTTCTACGGCATCTATAGCGTTCAAAGCTTCTGCGGCATCTATAGCGCTCAAAGCTTCTGCGGCATCTATAGCGCTCAAAGCTTCTGCGGCATCTATAGCGCTCAAAGCTTCTGCGGCATCGTTAGCGCTCGCAAGGAACTCATCTCCGCTTGATGAGGGTGTGGGAATTTTTATTTAGAGATGCTCATGCGGGTGTGACTAAGAAAGCTCGTTGAAGTTTTGGATGATTTAAAATGCAACGACACTGCGATTTCCTGAAGATATGCCTATAGATTGTGTATATATAGAGAGAGGGGTGTAACCATATCTGCTCGTGTGGATAAATAGAAATTCATTAAAATCTCCTACACCAAAATGGTGTATACTTGTGACCATGCTTATGACACCTTTTATGCGGCAGTTTTTGGTGTGATTACAAATTGATTGTGCATGATTAGCCAAGAAAGCTGGACATGGGGCCCGCATGGTCCCGAAAGCTTACGATGTTTGATAGGCGAATAGCCATGGAGTACTCCAAGGGTCGCTGAAAAGGCAACAGCATGTGTAATAAGCGATCAATGTCGAAAAAGGCGGGATATGTTTTCATTAGTTTATAGGCAGTGTTCCGATCGTGTTGTGTAGATAACTGCTAACTGCCAAGATAGCAATAAATTAATACAGCAAAGGGGACTTATGATGCCATTTTGTTGTGAGAGAGTTATCAATTGCCTGCCATGTAGTCATTTGGGCTAGAGAGCTGTCAACTGGGCGAAAGTTTCTGACAATCTTTCCTTGCAAAGTTGAACATATTGCGCATCGTGTAATCCTGGCCTTTTAGTGTTAATAAAAGATGTGAGCTTCTGCCAGGTTTTGACGCCCCAGTGAAGTTATTGCTAGTTTCCGCATCGTGACATTATCCTCCATGCAGCTTTACTTGAAAGCTTTCTGAAAGTTAAACCGTTAGAATTGGCTTCGCCGTAAACCACATTCACCCCCGACTACGGCCGCATGCTCCTGGCTGCAGGTCCGCTGGGAGCTTACATAGGCTTTTCTTCATGAGAAGCTACGAGCCAAGTATGTCGGAGAAATGGAGCATGGCAGGCTACGCGTGGTAAAGCAGTACGTATTGAGTGTAGTTTGGAGCGTTATAGATTGTAAAAGTTTCCAACTAAGTTCGAGCAGTGCTTTCGGCCTGTAGGCGAGGCTCCGACGTAGCCAGATCGGAAGCGGGATCATATAAGCTGCAGTAAATCTATATATTCGCCTGTACTTCTCGACTTTCTGCCCACGTGACAGTATCAGTGAATGAATGTGTTCGCTGATTTTAGCACGGTGGGATCTGGTCGCTTTTGAGCTCGGTATTTTCTCGGAACGGGATTAACTATTCAGTAGATAGCGACTGAAAAAGTTCAGCTGATGTTACAAGGCTGGGACTTGTCCATTATTTGTTTCGCCCAGGACGGTTGCGATTACATGCTACTGATGACCTAGAGTGGTGCTGGAGCTGGAGCTGATGACCTAGAGTGGTACTGGAGCTGGAGCTGATGACCTAGAGTGGTGCTGGAGCTGGATCTGATGACCTAGAGTGGCGCTGGAGCTGGAGCTGATGACCTAGAGTGGTGCTGGAGCTGGAGCTGATGACCTAAAGTGGTGCTAGAGCTGGAGCTGATGACCTAGAGTGGTGCTGGAGCTGGAGCTGATGACCTGGAATGGCACTAGAGCTGGAGCTGATGACCTATAGTGGTGCTGGAGCTGGAGCTGATGACCTAGAGTGGCGCTGGAGCTGGAGCTGATGACCTGGAGTGGCACAGAAGCTGGATCTGATGACCTGGAGTGGCGCTGGAGCTGGAGCTGATGACCTGGAGTGGAACTGGAGCTGGAGCTGATGACCTGGAATGGCGCTGGATCTAGAGCTGATGAACTAGGGTGACGCTGGAGCTGGAGCTGATGACCTGGAGTGGCGCTGGAGCTGGATAAATCGAGTGGTAGGGTTATGGTGACACTTCCCTTGCTGGGATGAAAACAGGCGCGCCCATAGAATGTTCGTAAGGGGGGGGGGGCACGACCTCAAGGGGCCCCCGTCGAACCACGAGGGAGCCCACCATTGCGGATCCAATAAGGACTCCTGTACATATTACAGCGCACGCAAAACAAAACGATGGATAATATCCTTGCAGATACCGAACGCTCCGCGGAGCGATAATTTTTTCAAAGGAAAATTATCCCCGACAAAGTATATGCCGAACGCACGAAGAGAAAATTATCGGCGATAGTTCTCCAGCGGAGAATATCCAAAGGAAAACATTTGCCAGATACCGAACGCACGCTTGAATGGATTCGCGGATGCACATTGGCGTATTACGTCACGGGCCGCGGGCAGTCGTGGTGTGCTAAGATGAAAATATAAAATAAAAACTAACTTTTCATTTGTGAAAAATACATCCGAATTCTCTTCTTATAAAAAAAAAACCGGACAGGGGGCCCCACCGGGCCTTAGAGGCCTTAGAGGCCTTAGAGGGGCACCGCATTTCATAAGGGGGGGGGCACGGGACAGTGTGTCCCCCTTTGTGCGCCTCTGGTATGAGGCACACTTCGTGTATTATTTTATATATTGGTCTCTTTTCTCCTTAGAGCTTCGACCCGTTACACATTTTCGCGATAAATTCGCTTTCTATATTTTCGCGGTGGGCAATCGGATGAAAACAAAATATGAAAACTTTCACTTTTCATTTGAAAAAAATACATCCGGATTTGTGTTATTTTTTATAACAAAATTCAACCGGACAGGGTTGAATTTGTACCTCATAGGGGCCCCGAATTTCATAAGGGGGCACGAGCCCGTGTACCCCCCCCCCCCCTTGTGTGCGCCTCTGGGCCCTTCGGATGCAAATATAAAATGTACAACTTCTTTCATTTGTAAAAAATAAATCCGGATTAAAAAAAAATACAACTAAACAGGGGCCCCACGGAGCCACCTCAGAGGGGCCCCACAGGACCGCCTCAGGGGTCCCGCATTTCGTGAGGGGGCCCGTGTGGCCCCCTTGTGTGCGCCTCTGGACTGGATGAAACGAAGCAATGTAGTTGTACTAGTACTACAAAAAATGTATCGGGACGTTGTTCTGGTTGCTTGGATAACATGCAGGCATCTGATATTTCCTTTGTGGAATTTGTCTCTCTTTCCAAGTTTTTAGTGTATTATCTTCCGTACTTGGATCATATCCAATATTTATTCTTTCATGAGCTCCCCTCCGGCTTCAGTAGAGGAGGAACTACAATGCACTGGTCCACTGGGAAAGCTCACCAGAGAAGGAATCAATTAGTCAAATGCGTATTAATGATACATGCTAGGGCCATTACGGTGTGGTACGTGGGTGTTCCCAAGGGTAGGGTTTTGGGTTTTAGGTTTTCTCCAGCGTTTTGTCTTGGGTATATGTATGATTGTTTATAAAAAAAAAACACAACGACCCCCACATGAACTGAATGAATACATATTAGGTATCTTGTATTCCTCTTGATCAAACCCATGAGCAGTAGTAAGAATAATATGTCCTTAATTTGACTTTATTGTCTGACACCAGTGTCTGACTTTACAGTTTAACCCATTTGTGACCAATGTTCCCATTTGTGACCAATGTTCCCATTTGGGAGCATAGCTATTTGCTCGGAACTATTGCTCTCTTGCACTCTTGCTTGGAAACTATTGATACGAGAGTGCATGGTAATTCTGGGAGCTGATAGCAATCATTATTTGTAAAGCTATTTTGAAATTACAATCACTACAAACGTTGCAATCGTTACCCAAAAAAATACATATCCTGATATGCTCGGTCACAAATAGGTGGGTTCTGTCTGATATCTCTGTCTGATGTCACTGTATGACGTCACCTTCTGACGTCACTGGCAGGTGTCTTTCTTCTCCACGTCACCTGAGCTGAGCAGCAAGCAGCGCTTTGAGTACTTCTCGCGCACGATTCCGTCGGACGAGTACCAGGTGAAGGCGATGATGGAGATCGTGAAGCGACTCAACTGGACCTACATTTCAATCATCTACGAGGAGTCCAACTACGGCATCAAGGTGAGGTTGCTAGAGAGGCTGTTGGAGAGGCTGTTCCCTACAGGGTTAAGGTCGCTGAAGAGATTGCTGCCTGCATGCAAAGGCACGGCACACACGGTGCTACCTATTGGTGTGACAGTCTCGGCAGTCCAGCGCATGGTGGTTTCATTTTCGTCCAATGTCAATTACCGCGCCATGTTTGGATCATACCTGCATCAGCCGCCTGCTGTAACTTCGAATTTCATGAAGGGGACGGGCGATCATCCTTTCTAGTGGCGCACTGGGGTTCGTTCATTGACTGTTTGATATTCTGGTCGTCGATGAACCATATTGGAAACGCTTTGTTCCTGAAGAAGAGCATGATTGAAAATGTGACGTAAGTGTGTTAATGCATTTTGGTGAGTTAAATGTAGATTTATTGAAATGCATAGACAACTATTCGCCATTTTACAATAGGTATATCTTCCTTGAATGTGATATGTGCTTGTAATGGGTCTTAAGATAATAGTAACATATAACCGGATGTAAGAAACTTTCAACACAACGGGAGGTGGAAAAATTTCAAGTAATTCAGCTTTCCCTATCTTAAGAACCTTTCAGCGAGTTCGGCGTGCTGAGGAATAACATGATTAATATTAAACTTATCTTGACCTTATACTCAAATTATTCGTCAAAATGAATTAACAGCCAAAATTGTTTCGGGTATATTCGGGCACTGCCCTTTGTTGATTCGGTCGCTAAAGGTCGGTGCCCGAATATGCCCGAAACAATTTGGGCATTTAATTAATTTTGTCGAATAATTTGATGATAAGGTTATATGTTAATATTAATCATGTTATTCCTCAGCACGCTGAACTCGTTGAAAGGTTCTTAAGATAAGAAAAGTTTAATTACTTGAAATTTTTTCATCTCCCGTTGTGTTGAAAGTTCCTTACATCCGGCGCCTGCAGATCCTCCTTAGTTTATATGTTTAATTTCTTGAATTGTCTGCGATGAGAGAGTTTCTGGCTGTTCCTTCTCGGTGTGACGCTTATGTCCGGCTGTCTGGTGCTCAAGGTACTATAAACGTGACATTGGCTGATCGAATCTGGTTGAGTTTTCAGCCAACAGTGAATGTAATGTAAAACTGAATGTAAAACTGAAATGAATGTTAAAAAAATCCTTCAAAGTTTGAGAGCTAAATTTTACGACATAACGACATATACGACATTACGTGTTGAAGCCTCGTCTATTGAGTAATTATTTTCAAGAACCCCGTCAAAATAACTTCCCCGGTGCAAGCAGTTAATGCGCTAAAATGCGGCGCTTTCACCAGGCAGCTCAATAAGCGCCGCGTGCATGGTGCAAGCGGACACTGACAAAAGCTGCACCAGACATGTCATCTGTCAACTTCATAGACAGCTTATTGCAGCCGAGATCAAGACGGATCAGCATTGGGTAGAAGTAGGCTGAAAAAATTTCCCTTATCGACCCAGTGAATTCCCTTATCGAGCCAGTGGGCACAACCGCGGCATTGAGAGTGAGTGTTTAGTCTCGCCGTGTTTTGTATCGATTTACCATGGAAATCGAATACAATTTATTGAAGTGTGAACACGAATGACGCAACACTTTCCGGCAGTTTAGTGAACCTAGTTTTAAAATGATATTTTTTTCAGAATATAGTGAATGTATATAAAATTGTCACCAGTTGTGCAGCTCGTCGGTGAGTCGCTTGTGTCATTTGATGATCAAGTCTCTCTGGCCGAACGTCCGGCGAGGCGACGCACGCAGCGCAAGTGACCGCGCTCACAAACCATGCAGCTGATGGAATCCGAGACCAATTTATTATTCAGTGATATGTGATTCATAATTGAGGACTGTCCTGATCAGCCCCTAATATATTCTGAAAAACGGTCCCTGCCCCAAGGCCGAGATTAAAACATAAATAATGCGCAGATTGCACGGGGCACAAGCGGGCGCCATGAGGCCGCGTTTGTGATTTATTGTGAGCGCGGGTCGATGCGCTCGGGTCGAGACGGTGTTCCCGATGGCTCGATTGCCATCGAGGTGTCGCGAGTCAGTGCTGATAAGACTCGACCGCGCGGGACAGCCGTGGCCGCGTGGCTCCGAGTCGGAACCGCACGCAGTGGATCCGCACGGTCATGTAAAGACCATACTGGCGCTTCTCTGCATCAATAGCACTTGAAAGGTGACATTCTGACCGGGTATCGCCAGACACCTTGTGTGAAGTATACTTACATAAATCAGAAGGTTTTGTGGTTGACTTTGGACTTAAATAATCATAACGAATATGAAGCTGTGGTATTCAGGGAGCTAGCTCCCTGTGTCTTAGAAGAAGACAACTCTAGATAAATTGAGTAAATCGAGTTGAATCCCTGTGTGCAGCAGCACCGCTGCAGGGGCGGAAGGAACACAGATTTCAACTTCCAGCACCACGCTGTCACGACAACCATTTTTCAAACAAAGCATACGCCTCGGGAAAGGATTGCAGTGAGAGATTACCAGCACGGAAGTTCTAGCCGCGAGGCCGTACAGCAAACTCTGTGTCTGATGCATGCAGCTGTTATGGGATTACACAGCTTTGTAAGCTTGAGCGGCGCAATATTTTGAGACAGTCTTTGGTTTGTTCATGAGACAGATGCACGATTTTCTGCCGAAGTTCCGTAATTCTCTGAACATTTAGAACACCAAAAGCGTAATCGTGTTATCTTAATATTTGTTGGTGTTGGCGACGTACTCTCTGGTATCTGACTGACACATTTGACAAGACGGATATGTCCTGGGAAGCGTTTTGCGTCTTTGGAAGGGCGACCGGCCGCCTGTGATTGGTTGACTGCCGCCCGCCGGGCCGGCTCTGATTGGCTGGCCAGCTGACATGTCACGTGACCGGTCAGACCGCACGGCTGGCGGCCGGGGGCAGTTGGCAAATAGCGCTGAACGCGTGCGGGCTCGGAGATGTTCCGTCCATTAAATAGACTGTGAGTTGGTAAATGTTTCTTTAAGCTCTTGCTGCATCAGATACCAAAGGAGGCAAGTGGGAAAATGACAAACTATTCCCTGGACATTTTAACAAGGGCCCAGGACACCTAATATTTTAAGGAGTCAGGATAAATCTGCTTGTGAGGTCTGAGTCATCTCCTGAAAATAGCATTTGGTTACCGAGTCAACGGGTTAGCAGGTCAATTTATCTCCCGAAAAAAATGTAAATGGGTTAACGGGCTTCACAGGTCGGCGGGCCAATAATTTAACAGGATGGCGAGTCAAGCTATCACCCGAAAAATGTCTGGGTCAACGGGTGAACGGGCATTAATACAATAGTAAATAGTAAATACACCCACTAGTAAATACAATTTCCAGTTCGAAATGCTGAACTTTAGTTCAGTACCTGTACATGAATGCAGATTAACGGTTATTGCATTCGCAATTAGATAAAATGGCATCGACTTGCATTTCTTTATTTCCGGCTGTAATAGGTTTTTGCTGTCACCCTCCCAAAGAATATTAGAAATGTGGATGCATTTATAACGCATATAATTAAGAGCTGTGTTTCGGTGTTGCGTTGCAGGAATTACAGCTGGAACATCTAAATCTGTCTGCTTTCTGTTTTAACATATTGCCAGATTGAAGCGTGGGACAAACCCGAAACAAAATTGTATCCGGTGTAAATCATCATAATACGTCTAATTTTATCGGGAAACAAAATCATTTCGGGCAGGTCAACCGTGCGTCATGCCTTTCTGAAGACACTACTGACCGGGATGGCCTGAGGTCATTGACAGTGACTGACCGTGTCCGGATAAGGTCGAAGTGGTGGGAAAACAGCGCTGAAGCATTACGACACGTAAAGTTGTTCTTATTAAATGCTTCGGGTTGACCAAAACCGCGTGACTAGTCGGTGAGGATCAAGGTTCATGCAACAGGTTACGATAAGTAAGGAATTCTAAAACCAGAAACCTTACCAAAGTGATCAGACAATAATGATACCCGACTGATTTAACAATGAGAGTTTCAGAAACCCAAACATGGACGCTGAGTGACATAAACTTTCTTCAACTCCAAATTATTATCACTGATTTTTCCGTTAGAAAAGCTGCTTTCATTATTTTACGCATTAACCCGCCATTGACTGGGGGGGGGGGGCGTTTAACGCCCCCTAATTAATTTTCGCAATAGCTGGAAAACTAATAACGCTATCAACGTAAAACTTCGGGTACCTTCTTATAAATCATTTTTACGTCTTGTGTGAAAAATAATAAAAAATCGTAGAAATTTGTTCGAGTTATAGCGAATTTAGTGACGTCACTACACACGAGTTTTACACCAAAATTAGCTAAACTTTGCCAAGCCATACAAATGCCACATTTGAAGCAAAATGCAATCAAAAAGCCAAAAGATAGCAAATTTCAACTTTTTAAAATTTAGTTTTTCACCCAAAAAAACTCAAAAAACTTTTTTTTGGGGGGAGACATTATCACAAAATCAAAATTTTCTAAAATATTCAAAAAACCGGAAGATATGTCAGAGAACCATACTACCATGCCACATTTCAAACTGATATATCATTTTTGACTGACTTATGACATCTAAAGTATGGGTAAATTATGACGTAATATTTTGAAATTGCGTTTTTTGGCTTTTATTGACTAGATACAGACAAATAAATACCACCACTGTATTTCTGAGACAAAACTGATGCCTTGATGTCATGCTGTGATGCCTTGATGATGACTGATGCCAAAACTGATGCAACATGCCTTTTTTGTTTAAATTTAACAATTTAAAATTTTGACCTTCAGCGACATGAACTTGACCTGAAATTAACATTTACTTCACGTAAATGAAGTCAGGTGGTAAAATGACTATCACTATCGAATTATATGTGGAAAATAACTCATAAAACATGTGTTGCATGACTTTCGTAGATATTTTGAGCATAGTGACCTTTTGTGACCTGACCTTGAGCTTGACCTTGGCCAACAATCTCACTTTAGCTCATGCGCGATATGTATTATACCTTTGGCAGCACTTTGGGTGAAACTGGTCGCAATCGAAGGCTTTGGATGGAAAGTATGGCCCATAAACTCAAATACGCCGATTTTAACCTTTTACCTGACCGTGACCTGACATTTGACCTCACTTTTACATTTTTGAGCATACTGTAGATTCGTCTCATTGAGAGCTTTCGATTACCGCCTTGAGCGTCTCGCTGCGATCACTGGTTCAGAAGATAACCAGCGGGCGTTTAACGCCCCCCCCCCCCCCTCAGTTAATGGCGTTCTGCTGAGACCCCAGTCAATGCCGGGTTAAGCATTCTGTGACTCACACGTTCCTTGAATATAAGCCTTATTGGTCTAAGCAGCCAGCGGAGATGCTTTGCCGCCTTATTGTAGATCAGTATTCCGGAGGAATTTGGCGAGGGAGAGTTGATTAAACCCGGGTTCATCTTTGTCCCGTATCGATCAGCCTCGTCCTTGGTAGCGGCACGACCCCCCCCCCCCCCCCCCCCCCCCTCCCTCCTCCGTCCCTGTATACCGAACGTGTTTAACTCGCGAACAGCGCGCTTATTTGACGCGCGCGCTCGTGTTATAAGCATACCGACGCGGCTACTTTCAACATTAGCACAGATAGGGCGGGCAGTATCTGCAGCAGGGTTCAGAAGCTCTGCTGCTGTGGTGGTAGGCTGCCAGGAAACGGTTCGCCGCGCACCAGTTTGGCAACAGTCTGTTGCGCCATCCACTTGTAATTATCGAAACTGTTATAATCAGCGCGAATGTGTAAATATATTAAAAAATAATAAGTCATCTGATTTGTAATACATTGGCACCTTGGAGACCTTAATGCGTAGCCAAACATCTATAATTTGGCTTGGCATATGGCAGTGTAACGCCATTAATGACCTTATGTTAGCAAGACTGAGGTATCTTAACACAATTTCTGGTGCTATCGAATGCCGTTTGAAATTAAAATCGGTCCAATAGTCCGATCGGTGCGAGGGGTCAAGAAATAACTCTACGTAACTCACGTTCGTTTTACTCCAGTACCTGACGGTCAATACATGCCGCTGATGGCCGAAAGGCAACCGTCTTCCTCTTAACCCTCGCCAGTGCAGGGGGGTTGCCATCCCCCCGTCGGTTTTTCGGGAATAACTCGCGTAGATATCAACCGATTGCGATGAAACCTGCAGTACCCTACATGTGAACAATTTGACACATATTCTGAAAATTTTAAGTTGTAGGTCACATGACCCCTGACCGTTGACCTGTTTCTCAAGGTCATGTCAGGCGCAACTGGCGTCCGTAGTCTTGATCTTTGTAACTTGTGCAGTTTCATAGTGTTTGATGTTCAGGAGCATATGCAAAGGTGTTTCCAGGTGACAGATGTGGTTTCCCTTGAGATTGTGACCTCGATTGACCTTTACAAAGGTCAACCGAGGTCACTAATCTTCGATGACCTGATATTACTTTTTTGGCTTCTGGCAGTTTTTAGGACATTTCGTGACGCTGATTTCAAATATGGGATCCATTTTACATAATTGTATGTTCCACTGGGGTCATGCACCTCCACAGGTCAACCGAGGTCACTGACCTCAAATGACCTGACATGACCTGACATGACCTTTTTGGAATTTGGCAGTTTCTAGGACATTTTGTGACGCTGATTTCAAAGTTGGCACCCATTTAGCATAATGATATGCTCATTCGCGATTCTAGCTCGATTAAATTCAATTTATACGCATTTACAATTTGGTTGAATTTTGGGTCATTGACATGACCTCAGAGGTCACCTAATGATCTAGGACATTCAAATCGGGTATCAATGGCTTCCTCTCGTGACAAGCAACACCCTCGTTTTTTTAGTCGAAGCTCTAGCCCAATTAGGGGCGAAACGCTAGGGGGTTGTACCCCCCTGCACGGTCACGCACTGATCGGACGCTGCACGGGCGAGGGTTAACCATGTTCCTATTCACACGCGACCCACCACTTCCCTGAGCACAGTGCAGTCGACACGCGAGACGTGAACAGTTGTTTGGGCTGGAGCCAGCAGTTCCGGAACTCTGCCGCGCTCAGCGTGCCGCGTGACCTCATGAGCAGCCGGAAGCCACGTGCCGCGCGCCCCCTTCATGTCGGCGTCAGACGGCGACGAATCATCGACAGCCTCGCCTGCCTGTCCGGTCGCCCTTCCTGCCTGTCCGCGCCACGCGCGACTCTGCGTAGAACCCCAGTCATGGAGAGCCAGCTCCGGGAACAACTCCTCGATTAGCCCGCCAGTGACTGAAGCACAACTATTGATCCGCGGTGATCTTCCCAACCATTATTTGCATCGAGCAGGGACGGTCACCGATGACCACAGTCGTAACACCCAAATGCTATCCTGAACAAGAAGTGCGCATTGGTCATTGGCACGCGCACGGCCTCGCGACACGTGGTTGATTTTCGCCCCCACCCCCCTCCGGTTTGTCATGAGTAGCGGAAACACGGCATTTGGCACAACTATTCGAGCATCAATTACCCACATGGTGTAAACATGTATACTTCGGGTCATCTGAGGTCAGGTCACCAGGTCAAGTCAAGTAACCCCACCTCAAAAAAGCAAAAAAGCATCCTCAAAAGAGCATTCGCGCTTCTCCTATATATGTATACATCCATCCTAACTCGAATTTCAACACTCCTCTCATCTCCTCTCACACGCCTATGTCGAAGTTATAACCGTCCACCATTTAAATTAATGTTCCGATCCTCGTTCCAGCGACGCATCAAACCCGATGAAATACGTCCCCGCAACCGGGGTAATTCCCTTCTCGTTCCAAATTTCCTGTCGTCAGAAGGGACTGGAGCGGATTTGGTTTTGTGTCTCCCAAATGGTATATTTCTACTAACGTCGCAGGCAGCGCTCTCTTTTTCGCTGCACCCCGCAGCGCCCTCATTCAGGATGTCACTGCGACACGGCCCTGTGCCAGTTCGACCCTCTTTTGGCCGTCTGCCTATCGGGCTCGTTTTGGTCTGGCCACAGCAGATCACTTTCCGGACTCGAACCCAGTGCCGATGAATTAGGAGGCCATCATTTATCTCCCTTCGGCCACGGGTCTGAGCGGCTCGGCAAAGGAGAAAATCGCTTCAGTGAAATGTGCCATTTTAGGTGTGGTAAAGGGGCATTGGCACAGACTGTGCGGTCAGGATGCTGGGAACCATAGAGAGCACAGAGCAGCACGAAGCTGCTTGGTATATAGCAGAGTCGCAAAAAAATGAAAAGTGCTCAATCACTTCTTCGATAAATACTTTTGTATTCGTCGCTAAGAACACAATTGCTTCTTCTGGATAGGTTGTGGGCCTCGTCACTTCCGGAGACCGCGTATTGCATCACTAAGCCCTCATAACTGGCATCACCTGAGGTGGACACAGTCAAGCACATACGAAATACACCCCATAGTATACGAAATACACCCCATAGTATATACTATGGGGAATATCCCTATCATCGTTATGGATCGGTTGTGTTAGACATGGCAGATGACGACGCAGCTTAGGACCAACACTGGGGTCATCTGACCGATTTTCGGCTCAGTGGCGTCTCTTATGATGATAATTGGGGCTTACGGGCGCACCGACTGCTGTGGTCGTATGCCGCCCATAGGTGCTGTCCCCGTCAGTACTACACATAGCGTACCATCCTCTGGTCCCATAGGTGCTGTCCCCGTCAGTACTACACATTGCTACTCTGGTCCCATCGGTGCTGTCCCTGTCAGTACTACACATAGCTACTCTGGTCCCATCGGTGCTGTCCCTGACAGTACTACACATAGCTACTCTGGTCCCATCGGTGCTGTCCCCGTCAGTACTACACATTGCTACTCTGGTCCCATCGGTGCTGTCCCTGTCAGTACTACACATAGCTACTCTGGTCCCATCGGTGCTGTCCCTGACAGTACTACACATTGCTACTCTGGTCCCATCGGTGCTGTCCCTGACAGTACTACACATTGCTACTCTGGTCCCATCGGTGCTGTCCCTGACAGTACTACACATTGCTACTCTGGTCCCATCGGTGCTGTCCCGTTCAGTACTACACATTGCTACTCTGGTCCCATCGGTGCTGTCCCCGTCAGTACTACACATTGCTACTCTGGTCCCATCGGTGCTGTCCCGGTCAGTACTACACATTGCTACTCTGGTCCCATCGGTGCTGTCCCCGTCAGTACTACACATTGCTACTCTGGTCCCATCGGTGCTGTCCCGGTCAGTACTACACATTGCTACTCTGGTCCCATCGGTGCTGTCCCGGTCAGTACTACACATTGCTACTCTGGTCCCATCGGTGCTGTCCCGGTCAGTACTACACATTGCTACTCTGGTGCCATCGGTGCTGTCCCCGTCAGTACTACACATTGCTACTCTGGTCCCATCGGTGCTGTCCCCGTCAGTACTACACATTGCTACTCTGGTCCCATCGGTGCTGTCCCTGACAGTACTACACATTGCTACTCTGGTCCCATCGGTGCTGTCCCTGTCAGTACTACACATTGCTACTCTGGTCCCATCGGTGCTGTCCCCGTCAGTACTACACATTGCTACTCTGGTCCCATCGGTGCTGTCCCTGACAGTACTACACATTGCTACTCTGGTCCCATCGGTGCTGTCCCTGTCAGTACTACACATTGCTACTCTGGTGTCATCGGTGCTGTCCCTGTCAGTACTACACATTGCTACTCTGGTCCCATCGGTGCTGTCCCTGTCAGTACTACACATAGCTACTCTGGTCCCATCGGTGCTGTCCCTGACAGTACTACACATTGCTACTCTGGTCCCATCGGTGCTGTCCCTGACAGTACTACACATTGCTACTCTGGTCCCATCGGTGCTGTCCCTGACAGTACTACACATTGCTACTCTGGTCCCATCGGTGCTGTCCCTTTCAGTACTACACATTGCTACTCTGGTCCCATCGGTGCTGTCCCCGTCAGTACTACACATTGCTACTCTGGTCCCATCGGTGCTGTCCCGGTCAGTACTACACATTGCTACTCTGGTCCCATCGGTGCTGTCCCCGTCAGTACTACACATTGCTACTCTGGTCCCATCGGTGCTGTCCCGGTCAGTACTACACATTGCTACTCTGGTCCCATCGGTGCTGTCCCGGTCAGTACTACACATTGCTACTCTGGTCCCATCGGTGCTATCCCGGTCAGTACTACACATTGCTACTCTGGTCCCATCGGTGCTGTCCCCGTCAGTACTACACATTGCTACTCTGGTCCCATCGGTGCTGTCCCTGACAGTACTACACATTGCTACTCTGGTCCCATCGGTGCTGTCCCTGTCAGTACTACACATTGCTACTCTGGTCCCATCGGTGCTGTCCCCGTCAGTACTACACATTGCTACTCTGGTCCCATCGGTGCTGTCCCGGTCAGTACTACACATTGCTACTCTGGTCCCATCGGTGCTGTCCTGGTCAGTACTACACATTGCTACTCTGGTCCCATCGGTGCTGTCCCTGACAGTACTACACATTGCTACTCTGGTCCCATCGGTGCTGTCCCTGTCAGTACTACACATTGCTACTCTGGTGCCATCGGTGCTGTCCCTGTCAGTACTACACATTGCTACTCTGGTCCCATCGGTGCTGTCCCTGTCAGTACTACACATTGCTACTCTGGTCCCATCGGTGCTGTCCCGGTCAGTACTACACATTGCTACTCTGGTCCCATCGGTGCTGTCCCCGTCAGTACTACACATTGCTACTCTGGTCCCATCGGTGCTGTCCCTGTCAGTACTACACATTGCTACTCTGGTCCCATCGGTGCTGTCTCTGTCAGTACTACACATAGCTACTCTGGTCCCATCGGTGCTGTCCCTGTCAGTACTACACATTGCTACTCTGGTCCCATCGGTGCTGCCCCCGTCAGTACTACACATTGCTACTCTGGTCCCATCGGTGCTGTCCCGGTCAGTACTACACATTGCTACTCTGGTGCCATCGGTGCTGTCCCCGTCAGTACTACACATTGCTACTCTGGTCCCATCGGTGCTGTCCCCGTCAGTACTACACATTGCTACTCTGGTCCCATCGGTGCTGCCCCCGTCAGTACTACACATTGCTACTCTGGTCCCATCGGTGCTGTCCCGGTCAGTACTACACATTGCTACTCTGGTCCCATCGGTGCTGCCCCCGTCAGTACTACACATTGCTACTCTGGTCCCATCGGTGCTGTCCCGGTCAGTACTACACATTGCTACTCTGGTCCCATCGGTGCTTTCCCTGTCAGTACTACACATTGCTACTCTGGTCCCATCGGTGCTGTCCCGGTCAGTACTACACATTGCTACTCTGGTCCCATCGGTGCTGTCCCTGACAGTACTACACATTGCTACTCTGGTCCCATCGGTGCTGTCCCCGTCAGTACTACACATTGCTACTCTGGTCCCATCGGTGCTTTCCCTGTCAGTACTACACATTGCTACTCTGGTCCCATCGGTGCTGTCCCGGTCAGTACTACACATTGCTACTCTGGTCCCATCGGTGCTGTCCCTGTCAGTACTACACATAGCTACTCTGGTCCCATCGGTGCTGTCCCTGACAGTACTACACATTGCTACTCTGGTCCCATCGGTGCTTTCCCTGTCAGTACTACACATTGCTACTCTGGTCCCATCGGTGCTGCCCCCGTCAGTACTACACATTGCTACTCTGGTCCCATCGGTGATGTCCCGGTCAGTACTACACATTGCCACTCTGGTGCCTACGTAAATATCCGTGATCCCCGGGGCTCAGAGGGTATCAGGATTTGGTCGTACGAGCGCTATGACTGCGGGGATCATCATCATTGATTGATCATGGCCTGGTCAGAACATACAACAGTAGCTTTTCCTGTGACTCGTCAATTACAATACGTCGGCTGAAAGGCAGAGGAAAGCTGTATAGGTAAAAACAAAGACAAAGCTTTGAGCCAAAGATGCGACCATCCCCACCCCCCTCGGGTCACCCTCTCTATCACGGTCAGCTATCGTGTTCCAGTGGTGGTGGTGGCTTGTGCATGCCCCGTGCGCATTCGAGAGAGCTGGAGTAGAAAATCTCGGGTCTCCTACTTATCGTTTACTGAGATTTTACCGCGATAGGCGAGTCTCGCGAGGCAGGTTGATGCCTTTGGATTTCTTAGAGCTCAGTGAGCCATGCCTAGATCGATCTCAGTTATACACTCGTCAAGCCGTGGTCACTCGCAAAAAAGACGCGTGGGCAGATCGGCTATCTCCAGTCACTGTCTGTGTGCTATGTTTGAACATTTTCTGGATGTAGTTACTACGGCTATTGGCTTCCAGCATCCTGGCCACACGGTAATGCAATGCAAAATTAAATACATATGAATAGCATTATTAGCCCGTCAATCAGTTTTCACACTTTGGCGGAATAGTAACATAATTTACATACAGGTAGCTGTTGATGTCGCACACGACTGAAGAACGACCGAAGCGATCGCACTTAAAAGGTAGGATATTATCTACAGCAACTCCTATAATTTGAATGCCGGTTCGTGGGTACATCGGATCATATTGACTACGGATATCTTAAACTGCTGATTTAAGTGGAGAGATTGCAGCTGATTTTAAAAGTCAGCGAATGTGTTATCGTATCCTGTAGTATTATCGTCGCCAGCTAGGCTCACAGACAGATATTGTTTTAAAAACCAAAACGGACATTGACAAGGGTATTGACGACAGCTTTTGTCACCGAACACCTTTTTCGGTGACTAATTCAAGAATGCTTTTGTACAAATGTCAGTGAGGCAGAATGAAAGCTGGTCAGTGTTTGCTAATTATTACAACGTAAAGTTCGTTGCAATGACAAGTGTTAACATCAAGGTTGCATAGCTTCGCCTCCTTGGAGTGTTGCAGAATCGCAGAATTTAAAGATTGTTGATGTTGATCAATCGTGGAGCAGAAGCGAATCAACTCTCTCGAATATTCTCGCTTTCACAGAACTTAATCGTTTCTTCCTGGCATAATATCGGTACAAAATCATCTCAAATAAAGCGTTCGCTTCCGCCTTTTTTCAGAGTGGAGTAATGATTAAAGTGTGACAAAGTCAGCACTTGACTTGCTATGTTAACACTAGACCATGTCCCTTAGGTAACTACGAATCGCTGGAACACTGCGTTTTCAAGTGGCACAATGGAAGCTTTTTGCTAATATATTTATGTGTAAAGTTGCATATCGATGCTGGTGATGTCGTTATTTTGGAGCATAGAAGTTTGGAAGGAATGGGTCAAGGTGACCTTCCTGAAATGAATGCCTTCAAATTGTTGCCGGTACGATTGAGTTTATACTATTCTAGTCTAGCAATAGACCAGGGTAGAGCTCTCAAATCAGCCAGGTAATGTAGCTATCTTCCGTGTCACGACATTCTGCCTAGCAATAGACCATTAGATAGACCAGCAATAGACCATATTCTAGTCTAGCAATAGACCAGGGTAGAACTCTCAAATCAGCCAGGTAATGTAGCTATCTTCCGTGTCACGACATTCTGCCTAGCAATAGACCATTAGATAGACCAGCAATAGACCATATTCTAGTCTAGCAATAGACCAGGGTAGAGCTCTCTCAAATCAGCCAGGTGATGTAGCTATCTTCCGTGTCACGACATTCTGACGCTTTTGCGTCAGTTGACACTAATCTAGTCACATAGGACCTTACGCCCCTGCGTATACATTTGAGAAGGATGAGGGTACGCAAAAATCATTGATAACTGCTCAGTTCACACATGAGCTTGTCTCGGGAATTATGTTAAGGGAAACCTGTATGTTATTGTTAGAATATAGCTTCCATTAGATTTCAACAATACAAATACCTATTTTGGGAAGGCATCGAAGAGCATTTAGTAGGTACCATCATTGTCAAGTATGTAACTATTTCATGCTACTACGATCTTAACCCGCGACTTACTGGGGGGATTTTTTGTCCCCCCCCATTCCCGTTATTTTGCAATAACTCCTAAACCAACAAAATTATCGTCACCAATCTTGCAGTACCTTCTTTTACATCAATTCTACACATGTTGGCCAAAGTAAAAAGATGAGGTTATGATGGGTCAACCGGGAATGACGTTAGAGTGACGTCATGTTCATCGGTTGTGTTGCAAAATAATGGTTTGCGGAAAACGCTGTCAAAAGTTTAATGTTTGAGATAAATTGAATTGTCTTAAATCAAAATACTGACAATAGACCGGGCTATTAAACTGCCTTCTCGGGATTTTTGAGTTTTTTTATTCAAAATGTTTAGAAATACAAATGCATTTTTCACTTAAAAAACAGCATTATCCAAAAACCGGATTATGTATGATCGAGACATGTTCGGTGAATATGTGTACCAATTTTGAAGTCGATATCTTTAAAAATGACTGACTTATGACCTTTAAATGACAAAAATAGACTCCCTCTCACACCATTACTATGCATACAAAAATGTTTTCCGTTTTTGCTTTTTACTTCCATTTATATAGAACAAACAATGTTCTAATGTCATTGTTCGCGTTCTGGACGAAAAACAAACCCATAAACATGTGTTACAACGCCTAATGACCGTAATCTGCAGTTTAACCTCGTGACCTCGGATGACCTTGACCTGACTCAAGGTCATAAACAGCTTAGAATGGTACTTAGAAGTGTCGGACACACGAATCATACCGATTTATTGACTGCTTATGCGTTTAATATCGCAATTTTGCGCGACAATTCCATCCATCGAGATCTTTTGACACGGTCAAACATGTTGTGCTTGACCTGACCTATGACGTCATCGATGACCCTGAGGTAAACAATATTATGTTTCCGTCGATATATTTCGCAGGGATATCGAATTATGTTTGAATTTTTACAATCGGTCCAGTAGTTCCGGAGATCCGAGGGCGGCCAAAAATAGCCCCCCCCCCCACCCACCCAGTAAGTCGCGTTATGAAATATACCCCAGTAAGTCGCGTTATGAAATATACCCCAGTAACTCGCGGGTTAAGTATTCAGAGCACGTCGATCCTAATGCGTCACACATTACCAATGGTAAAATAGCAACTTGCCAGGCTTGTCACCATCTAGACAACAAAGGTTACCCGCAGAGCAAGCTAAGTAGCCGTGACTCGCGCCAGCTGCCGTGATGTATGCCACCCTGGCACTGAGCTGCCGTGACGTATGCCGCCCTGGCGCTGAGCTGCCGTGACGTATGCCGCCCTGGCCCTGAGCTGCCGTGACGTATGCCGCCCTGGCACTTAGCTGCCGTGACGTATGCCGCCCTGGCACTGAGCTGCCGTGATGTATGCCACCCTGGCACTGAGCTGCCGTGACGTATGCCGCCCTGGCGCTGAGCTGCCGTGATGTATGCCGCCCTGGCCCTGAGCTGCCGTGACGTATGCCGCCCTGGCACTTAGCTGCCGTGACGTATGCCGCCCTGGCACTGAGCTACCGTGACGTATGCCGCCCTGGCACTGAGCTGCCGTGACGTATGCCGTCCTGGCCCTGAGCTGCCGTGACGTATGCCACCCTGGCACTGAGCTGCCGTGACGTATGCCGCCCTGGCCCTGAGCTGCCGTGACGTATGCCGCCCTGGCACTGAGATGCCGTGACGTATGCCGCCCTGGCACTGAGCTGCCGTGACGTATGCCGCCCTGGCACTGAGCTGCCGTGACGTATGCCGCCCTGGCACTTAGCTGCCGTGACGTATGCCGCCCTGGCACTGAGCTGCCGTGACGTATGCCGCCCTGGCACTGAGCTGCCGTGACGTATGCCGCCCTGACACTGAGCTTCCGTGACGTGAGCCGCCCTGGCCCTGAGCTGCCGTAACGTATGCCGCCCTGGCACTGAGCTGCCGTGACTTATGCCGCCCTGGCACTGAGCTGCCGTGACGTGTGCCGCCCTGGCACTGAGCCTGACTGGAACACGGCGCACTGAGCCTGGTGAAGATCCGGCCGCCGCAGGGTTCCGCCGACGGTAGATTGATTCCTTTGTCCTTGTTTTCCGGATGGCCAGGGAATATAGGTAGCTGGAACCTTGCCAGGTCTGTCCGCGTAATTCCCAACGCGGCTGTGGCTGCCAGCTCGCCACAGCGCCTTTCCGAGTGGTGGTCCGCCTGTCTGTTTTTGCCGTTCTCCTTGATATCAGATGCCATTCTACGAGGGCAAGATGAGGTGTTCCGAGTGTGGCGACGATTTGGATCAGGTTCGGACAGAATCCAGTACCGAGGCTTGCAACATAGAGTGAAAGCGCGTTGTTTTCCTCAGTGCAATCGTGATTTTATATGCGAGTGCATGCTGTCTGGCCGTCATAGTGTAGTCCGGCAAATTGGGAGGAGGAGAGGGAGGAGGTGCCGCTGAGGAGTTGGTGCCGCAGCAGGCGGATGATTTTAACCAGGGCTGCGGAGTCGGAGTCGAAGTCGGAGTCGGAGTCGGTCGGAGTCGGCAGTTTTGACCGGAGTCGGAGTCGGAGTAGGAGTCGCTGAAATCTTACCGACTCAGACTCCGGCCCGGAGTCGGAGTCAACTTTTTTGGCAATTGGCGATTACCTTGGTCGGTAGAATAGTCGTCGGCCTAGGGACATTAACTTTACATCCCTTTCGAAAGAAAATGAGTGGAAAATAAATCGAGTGGCAAGTTTACTCAACTAGCGGTAGATTTGCGCCTGATGAAGATAGGGCAATAATTTGTACGTTTTCTGAGGATGAGTGGGGCTTTGGACGCACCGACTCTTACGGTCACACGGCGCCCATTTTAATATCATCGTGCTCGGTTCGTCAAGGAGATTCGAATCATACCATGGTGACCAGGTTACCTAAGTCAAATTCAAAATTTGACCTCAAGTCAAGGTAGTATAAGGTCATGTGGTGAACCAGGTATGTCGTGCTGCGCAATTTCGGACGCGTCTCGACGAGACATACACAGTGGTGCCGGTCTCACGTTCTTATCTTCATTTTATTCCGCCGCCTGCAGGCGAGCGCGACTGGGCTGGACGCGCGGCCGGCACGCCGCGCCCGTGCTCGGGCGGCGTAGCATTGTTCTCCATACTGTTAAGAATAAAAACAAACGGAAAAAATAGATGGCATTGCAGATATTGCTTAGCATGCGGTTGGAGAACGGATATAGGCCGGAGTCGGAGTTGGAGTCGGAGTCAGAGTCGGAGTTGATTTTTTCAGGCCGGAGTCGGAGTCGGAGTCGGAGTAGCTAAAATGATGTCGACTCCGCAGCCCTGCTTTGAACCGTCACTGTTGCCACTGTCGGCCCGCCATTTCTGCTCAGCTGACAGCGGGTGGCCCTGCTTCACTCCTGCACCGAACAAATTTGAAAAATTCTAAAAATCGCCGAATTGTTTTTAAGAATAACTTTGGCAAAAGCATGATAAAGTAAAACATATTTCACTATTGTGTTTGTCTCGTCGAGACGCATCAAATGAAATTGTGGGTGACCTAGTTAGGTCACATCCAGAAATTGGCCTTACCTGAGGTCAAGTCAAGGTCAGGTAAAGGTCAACTCTTACATCACTCCTGCACCGAGGCCGCCATGGGTCACCACCACGAGTCTGCTGCCCGCCACCCTTCTGTCTGTCTGAGTCTGCTGCCCGCCACCCTTCCCGAATTGTCTATGGTCATGCGTCAGTTTGTATTATTGAAGGCAGTCTGTTACGATGGAGTGCTCTGCATGACGTACGTCTCAGTGCCACCCGGTCATTGGACCTCATATTCTGCATCCAGTCAACGCCAACAGTATGTGCCCTCCTTCCCTTGGAAGATTGCAATTGTTGTTCTGGCTAACAAGTCAGGTTCTCGCGACCAACCCAACAATGTTAGACCCATTTCAATTATTCCACCGACCACTACACCGCGTGGCTGGAATCTGGCTGGAAGTTCGGTGTTAATAAACTGCCTTGACTTGACTTGAATTCATACCGAATTCCGAAACATTTAAAGGAAACCAGTCACTTTCTCAAATCGCTGTGACTGTGCTCATAATCAGTGCCTGATAAATGCTGAATATGGCATTGGTTTAGCTAAATCATCAAGATATACCACAACAACATAAAAAATCACAAGCAATATATTTCGAAAACATAGACTCGCATATTCAGTATAGATTGCGGGAAGTGGCGTCGATTTCAAAAGTGGCGCATGTTGTTATGACATCCTGTGCTTCGAAAGGAGATGTAAAAGACTCGGAACTTATGTAAAAATACTTATTTACAAAAGTTGTAAGTACATGTGTAATGATTATCATATAAATGTTTACATAACTAGCATAATATTGTGATCGGCGAAGGGTTCGCTCGTTGGTCCAGAAACGCTGCTTTTAACACATGCTACCTTATGAAGTTTTTCGATAAAAGGACAAATTTGTCGACAACGCACCAAATTTCAGGATAAAACATCAAATATATTCGGCAGGAGAGTTCTTACAGCCATATGGAGTATGCCGTAAGTGATGTCTCGACATGGCCTTCAAAACTGCTATCTCAGTTTAAAATCCCATTAGAAAAGTGACTGATTAAAGGGATTATACGGGTTTTTCCCAGAATAATTGAGTTACATAGTAAAACGTACTTATAAAGGTGGTAGAAGTCCCACAGTAGCCACATCTTTCTGGAAATGACCTCTTCTGCACGTAAGGACATTCCAAAGTGCGCGGTGATGCCACCGCGTATTTTCTGCAGGACCGGCTGAGGCAGAGCCAGTCATCTCTTTTATGCTAATAAAAACAACTCACGTATGGCATATTTCCGGTAAAATAAGCAATATTTAAAAAATAAAATAAACTTGTTTTGTTCCAACGACAGCAGCAGTTACCTAGTTTTCCCATAAAATTATATATTTTTCATGAATTTTCATGGCAAAAAAATAATACGCCACCACCAAATTCTCAACGCTAAAGGCCAGAGAAAAGAAAACCACAAAAACAAAAACCTCAACGAAGTGTGTAGTAATACAAAGTCCCGTCAGTTTTGAATTGCATAATAATTTTGTGATCCAGTGTAGGACTTGCAGATAATTCAAAACTCTCAAATTGATCTTAAGATAAAAGTGGTGGACAGTAGTGCCGATCAAGTACTCGTTATCTGCTGAAATAATGGACTAAATGAGCATTGAGGTCCCTGTTATATGTCTTAAACGCGTTTAAAGCTCATACAACTGCAAAAGATTGCATTTACTTTCAGGACGGAAACCCGTATAATTCCTTTAAAGGAGAGATATTGCCGTGGATAGCCGTGGATGTCGTGGGCGCTAGCCTATTTCAAATACGGCGAGACTAGGCAATTTCCGCTTCCTCCGCACATTGTCAGCGCCCATAAATTAATATTTTCTTAATTCCAGTGTTATCGCCCCGGCCTGGCTGTCGTTTGCAGCCTGCTGCTGGGTGTTGGGCTAGTCACCGCTAACGAGTGTTTCTTACGGTCTCGACACGCCTGATGCAATCATGTAATTATACATTAGAGTTACGTTCCCAGTTGCTGTGTGCCCAGCAGAGCAGAACTTTTATGACTTTTGGGGGTTGCTGCTAACGCAGTTAAGTTTTACTGGAAAGTGTCTGGTTCGGTGTCTCCGGATGATTTTGAAATAAGTGCACATTATTCGCACATAACCCAGTCGGTGGCTGACGCAAACTCAGATTTAATTTCTGCTGGGAGGTTTTGTGGGGATAATATGTCTGATATTTATTTATTTTGCGTTTGTCTCCATCCATTTTGCCCCTGACATTTATTGACTGTTTTTCAATTATCTATTGTCAAACTTGGGTGGTGGACAATTTCCCGTTGTCTGCCTGGCGGTGCTTGAATGGTGCATCGGTCAGTGCCAGAAAAGAAAATTGGCCAACAAATATCAAAGTTACAGTCCCACGAATTACAACAAGCGCGGATTTATCGCAGCCGCCAACCTGTCTGACTGCACAGCCGCGAGGCTGTAAAGCCACTCAACCGGGCGAAATACATCACACAAGCTGACATGAACGATATTGACGCAGAAACTTCGCTTCAAAGCACAGCATAGGAAGCCATGACGTCGGCCAATCATTCCGGTTTAATAATCGCACTCTGTATGGCTATACATAGCTTTATCAATAACTGACTCATTATATCGCATTACAGATTAGACCCAGGGTATTGGCTTGCTAAAGGGAATGTTTTACCTTTGCATTGGTTTTGAACTGTGATAGGGCTATTACAGTAATGGCTTCATTATCTTTGGCCGTTATTGAAATGTCGAAAATACTAAGGTCATTTTCCCCAGAACTTAGCCGTTTTTAAGCAATTTAATTTATCATTTGCAAAATGGGATCTAGGCTACTGCCGCCGCTGATTGGCTGACAGCCACTTTGTCAGCCAATTCCACTTTGTCAGCCAATCTGCGGCGGTCTACAGCTTAATAATGACGTCATCCCAAAATTTAAAACCTTAATTTGTATAAAGTTAAGGGACTTTTCAAGAGAAAAAATATCACCATCGTTTTCAGCAGCACTTCTTCATATTTTCGACTACAACCAGCGTATATTTGACAACTTTCCGAAGGGCAAAATATTCCCTTTAACCCAGCGAAAGCACGCATCTTGAATTCCCACCTTTGGAGTATGTCACCATGCCTGTTTTAGAGTATGTTGCTGCTATGCGTTGCATCGACCATCCCGTTTCGCAGCGGATAAACAGCTGTTCTGGTACATTGCCATAGTTTTCATTCGTTCGTGGGTTTTTAATTAAGGCCTGCCTCTCTGCAATCGAAGTGGCTCAGTACCACCTCGTCGCCGCCATGGATAAAATAAGTACTTATTGTGTCCACGTCTCCGCCATAGCTTGACATAGAGTAGTAATTGCTGAACCGTATGTAGCCAAATGTAACAGCGTGGCAACTTCAAGCCACAGACAGCCTTTTGTTGTAAGGCTGACAGCTGTAGTCTAAAGACAGCTAAGCATTTGTGGACGCAATTGGATTGGGCAATTCGATGTTAGAAACACTTAAGGCTGCGAGACAATTATAGTTCAGTTCATAGGAGCACAGAATCGTGCGTGCACGCTCTCGCACACGCACACGCACGCGCACGCTCACACGCACACGCACACGCACACGCACACGCACACGCACACGCACACGCACACGCAAACGCACACGCACACGCACAGTCATAAGTACACTCACACGCACACTTACACGCAAACGTATGTATGTACAATATACATACGTGTACGCGCACATGCCAACACATACGCACACACGCATAAACATGTATATATTCGGTAATAACGTATATTACAATATACCGAACACAACTTTCACGATGGGCTCTCCATATAAGACTCTCCATACCTGCCCTCATATTAAGCGTGTCCCCGCTCTCTAATCCATGAACTGAGTTACCATATCTGTTTCCATATCTGCATCTGGTGGCCGTTCGTACAAGTGTACGGTCTTCTGTCCAATTTGTCTTCTCTCTTTATCTTTTACTTTAAAAATGACTTGAAAAAGTTTGTGCGCAGGATTAAGAGGATTTCGCCCGTGCGAGAGATCTGCAGAGCCCGGATTACAGGGTAGACAGCGGAACGACCGACCCGCCGGTCTCCGCTGCCAACGGCACCATCCCGACCCATTGTCAATGTGATGTGACAACACCGGCATCAGGCCGACCCGCCGGTCTCCGCTGCCAACGGCACCATCCCGACCCATTGTCAATGTGATGTGACAACACCGGCCCAGGCCGACCCGCCGGTCTCCGCTGCCAACGGCACCATCCCGACCCATTGTCAATGTGATGTGACAACACCGGCACCATTCACTCCCGCTTTTTCATGTATTTTCACCTCAGCCCTTTTTTAGTGACTCTATGGAGCTAATCAAACTAGAAAAGTCTGAATAGAATGTTATGAAAAGAAGGGAGTCTATTTGTGACTTAGAATTGCTTTAGAAGTCGGATTTCAGTTTCGTTGACACCAGCAATGAAATGATTATGTAGCGCATAACAAACTCGTGACGAAAAACAGATCGACAAGGTAGTGTTCTAAAGCTGTGTCCATGTGCATCTGGCATCAGAATCCTTGGCTAATCAAAGTTGTTTAATGTGCCTTTATAATTTTGGGATCTGAGTTAGCAATATCGGCTGTGCTAACCGAAGGCAAGGCAGGGTCCTACTTGCTCAGCATGCTGTGAAAGGTCTCTGACATTTGCTTTTGGTATTGCCGTCAGAGCCGGGGGAGGCTGGTCTGGACCCAAGGCGATTAAGACATCTCGCCTAGCCATGGCGAAGACAAAATTTAGTATGCGCTTTCCCACATGCGCCAAGTTTACGTCATTGCGAAGTTTCTGCTACCCCCGGCCAAGCATCAAACTCCGCAAATTGAATTAGTTTAGCCGAGACCCGGTCAAATGGCAGTGACCGGGACCAAGTAGAGCAGGATCAAAGTCCAGGAAGGAAGGCATAGGAATGCAATGCTTGCATGTGGAGATATCAGTTTGTTCAATGGCGGTTCAAAATTATTATGCACTACTTAGAGGGTTTTCTCAATTTCAACCCTCCACCGTGATACTAAAAAGAGTGCACAAATTTAAAAATGTGTGCGTTTATTAAACTCTACCTTTAATATAAGCAATAAATTTGCGTTACATCGCATATGATTATGTAAGCTGATGTTTTGTGTTGAATGAGACCTAACATTAACCTTAAGTTATTTGTCTCTTTCTCATGCATTGTAATCATGAGACAATTAAGAGCAATTGCGGCAAAATGGACTGTGTAAATTATTGTATGTGGTGGATATGATCAATATCTAATACACTGCAACTTTGCCCAGTTAACTGACCATGACTTCATAATTGACATTTACTTAACATTTTGTGTAGTCTTAGATGTGGCTCATGCTCTTTGATTGCAACGTTGTTGCGCTTCCACTGGATTATTGGCTCATGAAACGGATAGGAACAGACTTTGTCCATTAACCCGCCATTGACTGGGAGCGTTTAACGCCCCCCTGATTAATTTTCGCAATAGCTGAAAACCTAATAGCGCTATCAACCTGAAACTTCGGGACCAACTTATAAATCATTGTTACGTCTTGTGTGCAAAAATGAAGACATTTCGTCAAATTTTTTTCTCGAGTTATAGCGAATTTAGGGACGTCACTACACATGAGTTTTACACCAAAATCAGCTAAACTTTGCCAGGACGTACAAATGCCACATTTGAAGCAAAATGCAATCGAAAAGCACCAAAAGATAGAAAATTGCAACGGGTACAAGCCTCCTATCTCGGATTAGTGAAAAATTTAGTTTTTGACCAACAAAAAGTAAAAAAGAACTTTTTTGGGGGGAAATGATCGCAAAATCACAATTTTATCAAATATTAAAAAAACCGGACGATATGTCAGAGAACCATACCTAGGCAACTACCTTACCAAATTTCAAACTGATATCTCTATTTTTGACTGACTTATGGCATATAAAATATGGGTAACTCATGACGTCATATTTTGAAATTGCGGTATTTTGCTTTTATTGACTAGATACAGACAAATAAATGCCACCACTGTATTTATGAGACCAAACTGGTCTAGTAACATGCCTTGTCTGTTTAGATTTAACAATTAAAAATGTTGACCTTCGGTGACCTGAACTTGACCTAAAATTGACATTTACTTCACGTAAATGAATTCAGGTGGTAGAATGACTATCATTATCGAATTATACGTGCAAAATAACTCATAAAACATGTGCTGCATGACGTTCGTAGATATTTTGATCATAGTGACCTTTTGTGACCTGACCTTGACCTTGATCTTGGTCAACAATCTTACTTTAGCTCATGCGGGATATGTATCATACCTTTGGAAGCACTTTGGGTGAAACTGGTCGCAATCGAAGGCTTTGGATGGAAAGTATGGCCCATAAAATCAAATACGCCGACTTTGACCTTTGACCTGATCGTGACCTAACATTTTACCTCACTTTGACATTGTTGAGCATGCTTTAGATTTGTATCATTGAGAGCTTTCTATTGCCGTCTTGCGTGTCTTGCTGCGATCATTGGTTCGGAAGATACCCAGGGGGGAGGGGCGTTTAACGCCCTTCCCCCCCCCCCCCTCAGTCAATGGCGTTCTGCTGAGACCCCAGTCAATGCCGGGTTAAGCGACTGGCGTTTTGCTGCAGATACCCGAGTCAATGCCGGGTTAAGCGACTGGCGTTTTGCTGCAGATACCCGAGTCAATGCCGAGTTAAGCGACTGGCGTTTTGCTGCAGAAACCCGAGTCAATGCCGGGTTAAGCGACTGGCGTTTTGCTGCAGATACCCGAGTCAATGCCGGGTTAAGCGACTGGCGTTTTGCTGCAGAAACTCAAGTCAATGCCGGGTTAAGCGACTGGCGTTTTGCTGCAGATACCCGAGTCAATGCCGGGTTAACCGACTGGCGTTTTGCAGCAGATACCCGAGTCAATGCCGGGTTAAGCGACTGGCGTTTTGCTGCAGATACCACACACCAAATTTGAACACAATCATATATATATATATATATATATATATATATATATATATATATATAATAGGGATGTGCACGTGCGCACGTGCAGAGGCACCCCACTCCTGACTTGTGGGAAAGTGGCGACTGAGGGGTCCCTAACCACACACCAAATTTGAACACAATCGTCTCAGCCGTTGCGGAGTTATTGCGTGTAAACACCTTCCAACACCCCCCCCCCCCCCCCCCCCCACTCGGCACGCGCCACGCGCAGTGGTAGTCATCCACATGAGTCAGCACTGGTCTCAAACAGGGTAGGTTAGATGGGGCTGCTCAGGAAAGAAGTCCGCTTGTCAATCGGACGTGCGGTTGCAGATATATTAGCTTGTCAAAAGCGTCGCCACGGGCCGGGTCGGGCCGGGCCGGGCCGGGTCGGTCCGCTCATATTCAGATTTTTCCCATATACCACGGAAAGACGTAAGGACCTGTTTGTAAATGCAATAACATGCTGCACTTACCTGAACACCGTAGTTGAAATATGTGTTACGCCGCACACAACACAGCGCATTCGAGGCATTCTTGTTCTTAAATTGTTATTCCATTAAAATCCGAAACATCAAAACCACTTACCTTCAAAACTATTGACAGAGCTCCGATCTAGTCCAATGTCAGCACGTCGTGAATCGTGATACTCATCATCGAATTTCGCGATCACAATCATAGAAAATAAAAACCAACCAGACCATCAAGGCTTATCTCTAAACAGGTACACACGGCGGTGACGAGAGATGACGTCATCGGAACAAAACAACCAATTAAGGGTGGGCCTTTATACTAAGGCCCAAAGTTAAAAATCAAACTTGTATTTCTCTAAGACCAGATAACTGCGTTTGTTTTAAATGATACCTTCTTAAATTGCACTACATAGCCACTAACTTGGCTATCTCAACTCTAAACTAATGTTAAGGTGGGAATGTCCCTTTAACGGAAATGGATCAGTTTTTAAGTTTGACCGTAATCAGCCTGGACTTACATAACTGCATAGAATACAATTATATGTATCCTATGATATTTATGTATGCATATAGTTATGTATATTTAGTTAAATGAGATTATCAATACATTTCATAGTCTCTGCATATATTTTGTCGTACCCCTTCGTGATACTCTGATGATACATATTTTGAAAGAGAAAAAAAAATCCGGGAAAGTATGCTGCTGACAGACATGCCATGTCAAAGACGCTTCCGATCGGTCTGTCACTAGCAACATTTGTATTTTTCGTTGACCATTTATTTCTGACTTAACCTCGATTGACGAAAATTTGTCGCTGACAGTTCCGCTTTGGCATAACCAAACTATGAGCATCTTCCGCCGACGCATCGTTCATGCTGATTCTGATCCGCATTTTGTCATACTTTTGATGACGCAGCTTTACATGGATAAATCTGCTGGAAGGGTACTGCAACTGGCGATATATGTTGCCAGCCGGAGTTTGACTAAAAATATCCACCACTGACTGGCAACACTTGTGACACGACAAATGTATCGCTGAAACAACTATCACTGCAAATATACCACTGACATAGCTGTGACTGAACGACACTGTCCGATGTGATGCCTATGACCGAGTAAATCGCAGGCTGTGGGACTAGGACGAAATAAATATGTTTTTGACGAGGCTGATTTATCATGGAGCGGCCTGTGACATCGGCTAAGTGTGTAATGGATGGTTCTGAGATCGAATGTCACACTACGGCCAACTGCATCTGTGTAAATGAATGGCCCAGCTAGCAAATCCGTATTTGAAGCGTTAAGTAATGTGTGAGGATTCATCCTGCATTTAATCATCAACAACGAATGTTTCCGTTTCTCATCTGTTCCGAAATAGTTCACCGATCACTCCAAAGCCGGAGGTAGCTCCTGGGTGCTGAAAGCCCGGCTTGTCTCTGAGAGGGGTCCGATATACACCACCTACGGCTGAACAGCTCCTTCTCGGCTCTCTGGAATTTGGTTAACAGCTCCATTAAATTTATGCACGAGTGGTTGCAGTAGACACTTGATAATGAATTACAAGCCGTTACTCTCTACTGCAAATACAGGCCTGTCATAAACGTACCGGTGCAAGAGCAATGCATTAAATGCACCGCGCCAAGGGAACAGAATAGTTCAATTTACTTAATGGCTTGCTACTAGGCTATGTGCAGATGAAGTCAAACATAGCTACATTTCATGCATTACATTATTGTCATAAAGTGATGTACGAAACGAACACAGGGATGCCTAATACATATGAACCACAACCCGCTCACGCACGTCACGGTCCTGCCTAATCATTATAGGTGAGCCAGTTTATAATAACGTACTGCTGGCTGAGATCCAAGCTATAATTACACAATCCACGTATCCTCTCGTCCAATATCTGTTTTGTATAGAAAGCAGTGTCGACTTCACAGTGTTGATACGGCTGTCCGAGACACGAGGCCTCCACCCACAACTTTCGGTCAGGAACAGAGCTGGAGGGGAAATTCCAGGAGAAAGACCGAGTCAATGCGGGGACTTTCAATACTACGCAGAATCACTAAGTCATATTGTTATTATACGTGGGGCTGTCAGTGCTGCAACAACAAAGTACTTGAGGAAGTGCGCAATGCGCCTACTCAATGCGTAGCACTCGAATGCCGACAGTTACGCATATATAAAACTTCTGTTAAATGGGTTCGACTGGCTTCCGATGCAATTCCATGCAACACTTAACAGTGAACACGATACACGATAAAACACGATACCTATCTGTATATCGGTAAACAGTGTCTAGTCTATGTGCAGATGAAGTCAAACAAACCTACATTTCATGCATTACATTATTGTCATAAGCCTTGTGGACGAAACAGTTGACACTTTTCGAACTTTGGCGCAAAACAGGTGGCAAAGTACGTGGCTTTCGCCAGGTTAAACTTGAGATTGGCTTCTGTTATTGTAGAACAACACTCGAAGCAAAGCATGCCAGGAAGGCGAGCAAAGACAAACTTTATGCAACAGAGGTGGCTAACTTGTGCAACTCAATATAGATTGCTCTTTGACTGCAATTGCGAACATTTCCATCACTGAATTATTTAACTTCTAGCCGTGTGCGAAACAAGCAGAAGCTCAAGCTAGATCTTACCCTGAAATGCTTATTTGTCTTGCATAATAAACGTGCATGCAGCATACACAGCTGTTTAGCACTGTTTAGCACTCTTCTGAAATGTATAAGTGCTGAACTTTTCCACGATGTTCTTAGCAAAATTTAATAATTGGAACCTTTGAAACTATTGATTTCCAGTGTATGAATATACCTATAATCTTGCTTTATATTTATGGAGAGTCCGTATAGCTCAGTGGATGGAGCATTTGGCTCAGAATCCATGGGTTCCGGTTCCGAATCTCCCTAAAAATACCGAAATCTCGTCTTTCTGTCTCCCCGCTTGGGTCGGCGTAGAAGACCCAGATGATACAAGGTACACAAGTCGCATCGTGATACATGGTAAAAAAGTCGCATCGTCGTTAAAACCAATATAACCACCGTCTTATATCGCCGTTCCAGGTTTTCGCCGAAGAAAATGCTAAAATCGCCTAAATAGCAACACGCACACGCACACGCACACGAAATAGCGAACTCATCCATCATTATTTGCATGATCCATCACTAATCGCTCATTAAATTCGTAAAGCAATCTTCTGCTGTATCTTCTGCTGCTCCTGGATGGACAAATATTAACCCGTAGCCATGCGGAAATATTTTGATCCCTGATTTGAAATACGTGTTGTGATGTTTAACTCGTAGATATATGACTTACCAATGTGTGCGAGTTCCCAGAAGCAGCCTGGGTGTCTGTTTTTGTATTATTTGTCTTTAGAAAATAACCGTCTGATAATGGCGCTCTCTGTGCCTGGCAGGCTTTCGAGGCGCTCGAAGGTCTACTGACCGAGAACAACATCTGCATAGCGGTGAAGGAAAAACTGAAGAAGGACTCGGGTGTGGCAAAGGAGGCGGCCTACGACAGCATCGTGAAGAGGCTTCTCTCCAAGGAGCGCGCCAAAGGTCAGTCCGCCAACCAGCTGCGCTTTGAAAAACAGCCAGATGACAGGCCACCGCACTTCGAGCTCAGGGCACCGGCCACACATGTTACGCGCTGGAAACCACTGCCTACTTTATACTAAGAGCAACAGCACACTTGTCCACTTATATGCCTGTCCCTAGATGGCACAAGTACAGAATGCCTGGAAGCATGCTGTACCGTATAGCTTAAAGCCGATAACTGTGGTCTGTGCAATGGGGGAGGGGGTTACCGAGTAATTCTGGCCATCAACGGGTGTAACCTCATCCTTGAAGCAGAGAACCTTTGGGCTAGAGCACATTTTGATATAATATGGTTTGGGCAGAAGTAAATCACACACACACACACACACACACACACACACACACACACACACACACACACACACACACACACACACACACACACACACACACACACACACACACACACACACACACACACACACCTATACGTGTGTACGGTGTAAGACGAGCACCTTGTCTGCACCGTGTATCTAGAGGACCACCTGTTGCGATTGCCTGAGGCCCGCCAAAATGCAGGCACTTAAAATGAGTGACGAATAGAGGTACCCTGACGTTTGAAATTTGTCAGAATCGTTTTAGGAAAGAAATGCCATGAGGTCGGAATGTCGAGGACCTCACCGGAATCCGAGGACCGGCTGTGTGAAATACGTGTACATTTCGTGAATTATGAGGACCGACAATCAGCTGATTATTCGCCCACTGAAAGTAGATCCCCGTCACAGCAAACTGCCTATCCGACGGATGGGCAACTCGGTCCAGATTTCAGGAAGTATTGTTCGGAAAAATTCCGTTATGGGGTCAAACGGCTTGTCACAATTTTCTCTATTCTATGAACATATGCAAATGTCATATCTTGGACGTACCCAGGGCCCCTGTCACGCGCGTCGCCAGGCATTGTGAACTTACAGATACAGATATTGATTGAGGTCATCCACGTGCAGGCAAGTAGCCAAGGGGGGGGGGGCGGCGGGGGCGGCCGCGCCCCCTGGAGGCCAGGAGGGCCCTTTTCGGAGCGCGAGGGCTCTTTTCGGCGCGCTGCGCGCGCCGAAAAAGGCTGACGAGACCGCGCGAAAGAGGACTTCAGATGCCCTTTAGGGCCACCAGGGCCCTCTCTGAAGGCCCTTCGACGTTCAAAAGAGCCCTGGCCCTGACCAGACCGAAAGGGTACCCTGAGCGGGTCAGAGGGCCCCTGAGCACGTCGAATGGGCCTCCTGAACACGATCGAATGGGCCCCTAGCCAGCAGCAGGAGGGCAGGTCGAGAGGCCTGGGCCCTGTGCAGGTCGAGAGGCCCCTGAGCATGTCAACAGGGTGACATAGCGGCCAACGCAGTCCCTTGCCAGGTCATAAGGGCCCCCTGAGCAGGGTTAGAGGGTCTCTGGACAGACCAGAGGGCCCCTGGGAAGTAAAAGTGTCCCTGTGCAGGTCAGAGGGGCCCCTGACCAGACCGAAAGGGCCCTCAGTGGGGTCCAGAAGGGCCCCTACACACTTGCCGAATGGGCACCTAGTCAGCACGGAGGGGCCCCAAGGCAGGTCGGAGGGCCCTCGGCGCATGTCGCACGGCGACAAAGCAGCCAGCGCAATCCCTTGCCAGGTTGAAAGGGCTCCTTAGAAAGCTAGAGGGCCCCTGGAGAGACCAGCGGGCCCCTGGAAAGTTAAAAGGGCCTCTGTGCAGATCGGAGGGGCCCCTGACCAGACCGAAAGGACCAATGGCGGGTAAGAAGGGACCCTGAACATGCCGAATTGACCCCCTGGCCAGCACGGAGGGGCCCCCAGGGTAGGTCGGAGGGCCCCTTGAGCATGTCGGCAGGGCGACAAAAGCAGCCAGCGCAGGCCGACAGAGAAGAGTCGCTGGGCAGATCGGGGGGGGGGGGGCTCCTGGGCAAGTCAGAGGGGCCCCTGGCCAGACCGAATGGGTGCCTGGGCCGGTCGGAAGACCCCTTGAACATGTCGGATGAGTTCCTAGCCAGACTGGAGGGGCCCTGGACAGGTGAAGAGGGGCCCTGAGCAGGGGCCCCGTTATTGCGGGGGCAGGTACCCAAAATACCCCCAGTCGAAAATCCTGGGGGCATAAAGGCAATTTTTTCCCCTCCCGAATTTTGGCCTGCTCAATCTGGGGGAAAAAAATGACCCTCCCCCACCCCTCCCCAGGATTTTCACTGGGGGGGGGGATTTAGGTACCCTGCGCCCCGCAATCCGCCGCCCCTACCCCTGAGCTGTCGGTAGGGCGACAAAGCAGCCAGTGCAGTCCCTGGCCAAGCCGGAAGGACCTCTGAACAGGCCGAATGGGCCCCTTGACACACATGAGGGGCTCTTGGAAGGTCAGAGAGATTTCCTGTGAGACCAGAAGGGTCAAAGCACGTGGAGATCCACAGATGAAGAGTACAAATAGCCAAGAGGATTTACTCCACAATACAAATATTAAAAGCGGAGCTTTCGGGTATATTATAACACCCTTCGTCAGGGTGCTACAATATACCCGAAAGCTCCGATTTTAATTTGTCCTGTAGAGTAAGCCCTCTTTGTATTATATATATCACCCACTCCACATCATGTCTTTTCTCTTCGCGGATCCCAGATGAGTCCTGAACAGGTCGGGAGGGCGTTGAAAAGGTCAGAGGGGCCCTACGACGATCTGAATGGACCTTGGGCCTTTCGACAGTAAGAATACAGTTGTACAGGGAATCAAACTCAAAATTTTTCAGCGTACGCTTTGCGGTGCAATTTAACTGCAAATTCAATTATATGCGGGTTAGGAAAAAAAACTCGACCCGTTTCTCGGCGCATTTATGTGCTTATGTTGCTACTTTTCTATGTAATTGGGCAAAATAGTTCACTTTAGCACCTTTTTTTACCGCACTTTTAAACGCACAATATAACAATTTAGAGGTCCGCACCATACGCAATGCGACGCATTGATGAGAATGCATATCCAGGGCATAAGACTCACAAAATGTTCGCGCCGCTCTGCGGCGCCATTTGTTTAAGAGTTCCAGGTCTTAAGCATAAACAATATTCCAAAGTGGTATAGCTGATTCAAATTGGTGTCGCTCGTTCAAAGTTGATATGGCAGTTTGCTAACTCCAGCTTCTAAATGTTGGTATGGCCCATGCCATACCTGTCATACTGCATTTTCCATCCTTGTAACGTGCCTTTTCATCCGTTTAGTTTTTGGGGGGGGGGGCTTTCAACGCTTGGAAAGGGGGCCCTTTCAACGCTCGCGGAAGGGGCCCTTTCGAGGCCGCGCCCGACCCCCCCCCCCCCCCCCCCCCCCCCCCCCAGGACGAAATCTGGTTACGTGCCTGTCCACGTGGCAGCGGGCTGTTACGTGTCAAGCCAGGTAAAGCCAAGTCAAATCAAGTACTTATCATCTCTCTGTGTGTGTGTGTGTGTAGGGGGGGGGGGGTGGATGCCCTTTGAAGTCAATTTTTGTCATGCAATACCGATAGTCGTAATGTTAAAAATTTTCCATAAGTGTGGGGGCGACCCCCACTAGGTAGCGACAACCCTGGAGCTTGCACATTGTCTGTTTATGTAGTAATGACGCGCACGGCCGCTGTAAAATGTGGTTGCTTGTACAGAATTGACCTCGGCTAACTTTACCATCGATCTGACCTGACGATATTGATGTTTCTAAGGGGGGGGGGGGCGAGTTATAGTATAACGTAGCGTTCCGCTTGGGAATATCCTGAGTAGCACCTAAATAGGTAATACGAATTCGCTAAATTGCATTTTTTATTGCAAAATTGCAAATCTTGGATTTTATATCGGTAACCCCATATCACTTCAATTCTGGGACTCCCCATTATATGGCAATGGGGCACTTAATTCGCCTCTATTGCCTCAATTGACTAAATTTCAATTTCAAGTTGCCAAAGGTTTCAAATGCCTCATTTTGACATGGTTTGGCATGAAACTGATACTCAAAATGTTCCCATCGGCGATTCTTGCCAATTCAGGTGAAATAATTAGGTACTCCGTGGGCCTTGCAGGGTCACCTGAGATCATCTGTGGTCATCAGCACTAATTTGCCCCTAATCCTCGACAGAATGGAGCCCTCAAATGTCATCATTGGATTTCTGGCGACAATGCCCGTGAGATGATATGCAATATTACCCCATTTAGGTTATTTGGTGACCTTGACCTGAGGTCAGTTTTTATTAATAGTTGAAAGAATAAAGTCGGGCTCAAATGTCAAGATGACATTTGAGTTCAAATGTCAAGATGACATTTGAGTTCAAATGTCAAGATGGTCACCTCTATGGGGTTGCTGTGCATAACTTACGCAAATCTGTTTTTGTATTACGACTTACTTTCTATGGGCCAACCGGGACCGGTAACCCGCACTTGTCCCCGGTCCGGGATGGATCGTGGCGACGTCCCGGTTGGCCAGGCGGGCTGCCCGAAATAATAGGACATTGCAAGCAAGTGCTTCAACTTACTCCTTTGCCAACTAAGCTTCATTATAAAAAAAAATCACAGGAATTACCTTCCTAATATCTGAATCCAGTATCCCGATAAATCATGTGCTGCTGTGCGCGGTGGTCAGTAGATAGCTACAACTAGCGTTTCGCGATCAAAGGGATAGGTGCTCTGATTTAAGCGTAAGCTTATGGAACAATCCTTTTGTTTGATGGCAACGTGCACCAGGGTTGTGCTCGACTCAGATTTTTTAGACTGACTCGACTCTGACTCATTTACGAAGGGACTCTGACTCAACTCTGACTCAAGCGGGAAAATTATTTGTTTTGAGTCGACTCAGCTTTGACTCATTTGCTTTTACCCCTGATTCAACTCTGACTCAAGCGAGGGGGACAATTTGTTTGAGTCGACTCAACTTTGACGCATTTGCTTTTACCCCGACTCAACTCTGACTCAAGCGGGATTTTGTTTTGTTTAGTCGACTCAACTTTGACTCATGTGAAAATTGCTTGAGTCGACTCATTTTTGACCTCAAGTTCAACTAACTTAACGACTTTGATTCAAATGTATTTGACTTGCAAAAACTCATTAGAATATTATATCATATAGGTAAACACTTTTATTTTTATGTACTCTGGATCAAGGCACATTAATGAATATTGCATTATCATAAATATCTACTGCATCCAGCTGCATTGTAAGCTATATTCAATATATGTTCCTAATAACAAATAATAATAATTAATATTATTATTATTATTATTTCGCACCAGCACAGCTACGTATTGTTTATGTTATTGATTTATGTGGGTTTGAAAAGCACTCTAGAACATTGTTTGGACCCCTTTATTATTTAGTTGCTCCGATTGTTTTGCTTGTTATATCAGATGTGACTTTGACTTGTAAGAGGTTGAGTCGACTCAGCTTTGACTCAAGCAGCATCCAGGTGACTCAACATTGACTCAAGCGACATCCATGCGACTTCGCTCTGACTCAACTCAAACCCCTATTTTGATTAAGCGACTCGACTGACTCAAGTTGAGCCCCTTATTTTGTTAAAGCGACTCAACTCTGACACAAGGAGAGCCCCTATTTTTCTTAAACGACTCGACTCTGACTCAAGTTGATTTGAGTCAGAATTGAGTCAAATCTGACTCACCGACTCTGAGTCGAGCACAACCCTGACGTGCACCAATGTGTCCATCCTGAGTTTCACCTATTGTCAAGGCAAATAAATGTATGATGATGATGATGGTGATATTAGTAGATCCAAATTTGTTAAATATCATGGAGGATCCTGGTCAGTGGATAGGAATGATTTTGAATGGGGAAAGAGAGAATTTTCCCCTTTCTTCATGCAATACAATTTTAACAAATACCACTTCCCCTCTCATTTTTTTTTAGTATCCCTGATCCTGGATTTTCTTAGAGCTCTATCTGAAGAGCTTGCCAAATTATAGGTAAAATTTTGGATACCCTAATGCCAACATTCTGATCGATCAAGTATTGTTTCCAAAGTTTAGTGAAATGTATTTGCTGGATCTTGTTATCTTTTCCAGGTATCTTGGCACAATCTCTTTATCTCTTATCACATATAAAATTAAATGAACACAATTATGTTTAAATATTCAATACTGGCATAAAAACTGTGCCAATGTAAAATCATGTTGGATTCTGAAAAATAACATACAATTTGTGGCATACCCAGACCAAAATAGCCACAAGCATCATGCATCTGTAGTTATTGTGGTAAAATATTCAATACTGGCAAAAATACTGTGTCATGTAAATCCATTTGCCCATGCCCATTTTTTCCCTCCACGAATTTGCGACGGTCACCTTATTTTGGTATTCGAGCTTACGAAATTCACTTTTCGAATTCACAAATAAAAAATTTTGAGGACATTTTTCCGAGGAAAAAATATTTCTGGGGTTCAAAAACCCCCAAAAATAACAAATTCTAGATTGCCATTTGGAAGAGAATGACATTTCTTTTCTTTTTGACATTTTGTATTTGCAATTTGCTTTGAAACTCTATTACAAAAATCAAACATTTATTGTTCTTCCACCAAAAGAGTTGAATAAAATTATTGCTCTCATATGGTCAGAACCAAAAATAATAATGGTGTTTTCTATCTTATTTGTGGAATATTGAATGATGCTTTGATTCTATTACCTACTTCAAATACGCAAAACATCAATTGTCCATAAACTATTTTGCAGCACCCATGGAATCAGCAAAGTGATGTCATCATGGATGAATATGGAAACATTATTCTTGCATCCCTATAACAATAGGTACAACAAATATCAGTAGATGATGCAACGTTGCATGGTTCTCAGGGCCTATTTTAAGGGGAAAACCACTGGGGGGGGGGCAAAAGGTACCCTCATTTTTGGGGATATCTTTTTGTGGCAAAAAGGTAGCCCCCATTTTTTCCCTCCGCGAATTTGCGACGGTCGCCTTATTTTGGTATTCGAGCTTACGAAATTCACTTTTCGAATTCACAAAGGAAATTTTTTGAGGACATTTTTCCGAGAAAAAAAATATTTCTGGGGTTCAAAAAACCCCAAAAATAGCAAATTCTAGATGGCCATTTGGAAGAGAATGACATTTCTTTTCTTTTGACGTTTTATATTTGCAATTTGCTTTGAAACTCTATTACAAAATCAAACATTTATTGTTCTTCCACCAAAAATGGAATAACATGACGGTCATTAAAACGTTGTTATCTCCCCAAATACTTCATTAATTTCATTGAAATTTGGTGAGAAGACGTATAATTGATGTAGTATAAGGTACTATAGGTTTCACGTTGATATCTATTAGAGTTGTATAGTTATTGAGAAAATCCGGTAGGTGGCAGATTCTGCCCCCCCCCCCTCCCCCCAGCGGGGCGAGTGTCACCGGGACTGCTTGAATTGCATCAAGTGCGCTGTTTTGTCTCTCATTGAAAGCAAGAGATACATCAAAACTAAATTAAATCACTTAAGAGAAAAACTTTCGTTTTCATGAAGTTTTCTCCTAAGATCATTGTTTTTTCACGTTCAGTGCCGGGAACGCGCGGGGGGGCATACTTGTATTGCATGCCCCCCCCCCCCCCCTCCCCAGATACTCAGCGGCTCGCCCCCCCCCCCCCTCCCCCCCCCTCCCGCCCCCCCCCCCCCCTACCGAACAGCGCGGGGGGGGCCATACTTGTATTGCTATGCCCCCCCCCCCCCTCCCCAG